>CATIWF010005819.1:0-11120 GCA_949630135.1 Balakata baccata | reverse complement strand
GTTTAGCCTGGTCACAACAAAAAGAAAATGACATAAGCATAAGTATAAGCAAATGAAATGTTTACATGATTTAATATTATATATATTCATATGATATTGATAAATAGAATGACATGCAAAATGTGTATGAATGACAATTACTACTTGTGATTGTGATTGACTTAGTACTTTAGAAAGCTTTTGATAATTATTCTCATTGAGTTGCAACTCACCAAATTGCATCATCTTTCAGGCAGAGAAGAGTAATTAGCTCTTTTTGGAGGTACATACCATATAGAGGACATGGATCACAGGTCATCAGCCGAGCCTCACCAATCTCTCTCCTTGCATTGCACATATGTATAGGAACATGACATTTGTATTTTGGGTTGTGTATCAGTATATGTATAAATTAGTAAATATGCAATGATGTGTAAATGTGTATTTGGCTTTAACCTTTCTAACTGAAATAATTGAACATAGTGTCTGAATTGTTAGCATATGTGATATATATTAGGTTTATAATCAGGATGTCATGCTTGGCTGAGTTGCCAAATGCTGCAAAGTGATAATGTTATATGATCCAAAAAAAAAATTCTCCCTCATTATAAACAGGACTATGTCCTATTCTATGCAATATACGACAACATGATATAAGTATAAGTGATATCAACAAGTATAAGGTATTACAAATACACAACCCAAAATACAAATGTCATGTTCCTATACATATGTGCAATGCAAGGAGAGAGATTGGTGAGGCTTGGCCGGTGACCTGTGATCCATGTCTTCTATATAGTATGCACCTCCAAAATGAGCTAATTACTCGACTCTTCCTGAAAAATAATGCAATTTGACAAGTGATAATTATTAAAAGCTCTCTAAAGTACCAAGCCAATCGTAGTTACATGTAATAATCGTCATTCATACACATTTTACATGTCATTCTATTTATCAATATCACATAAATATAAATAATATTAATTCATGTAAACATTTCATTTGCTTATGCATATGTCATTTTTTGTTGTGACTAAACAGACACCGTCCTAGGTGTCCATGTGAACAATTGCATTTGCTAGCTAGCTTGATCATTTGTAACATTTGCACATTTGTTAGGCCATAGGCCTTTTCTTTTGCTTTTGAACATTTGTTTGGGCCATAGGCCTCTTGTTTTGCTTTTCAATGCTATTTAGCTAGTCACAATGCCTTTTAAGTCCATATGCATATGCATTTGCAACAATCATTATACATTTCAATCAACTTTTGCCTTATACAAAGAGAACCTATATATGTAATCCAAACATGTACTTTACATTCAATACAGTCTCATTGGCCATATCATAGCAATCATGTAGTTCAAATAAAGAAAATCAAGTCACATTACATGTAGCACGTAATAATCACACGTACCAAAGAAATTGTTTGATAATTAAACTCACCTGTTCTTTTGATATTGAGTTTCTAACTTACTGTCTTTCACTTCCTTAGGGGTCTCCAATATGATGTGAGCCTAATTGAATATATACTTGGTTAATTGGTAGCTAAATAAACTTTGTGAAACTTAAACAAATTGAAATATGCATAATATGGATCACTAACTAGGGTTTGGTATAATGGCAATGTGACCTTCATATGTTCATTAGCTTATAACTTTTTCTATACTAGTCCACTTTGTATGATTCTTATTTCTAATTAAAGCTAGCATGTAGAGCTACAACATATCTAAATTACATAACAATTGGACCATTTTGGAATATTTTATGCAATTTATAAACATGTTCTATTCTCTACCCTGTTTTTGACCTTAGGCAGTTTTGGGACACCAATTTTGCTTCTTCATATTTTACAACGTGTAAGTCATATTTTCATGAAACTTTGTATACGCATAGTTCATCCATTCTGCCTCTAAGTTCCTCATATGGTAGGATAATTGTGACTGGTCAGAAATAGGGTTGGCATCCAGACCAGTCTGACTTATGAAGGCTATAACTCACAACATGCATAACATATTGAGGTGAACTTTTGCCGAACTTTAGCTAAGACATGTACCTATAACTTTCATGTTTTGATCAGTTACAAATTATGTCTATAAGGAGCTCAACATTGGCAAAAACCTGACTGGACTTGCTTAGGACACTAAGCAGGCAGCTCAAATATGGAACAGACATGACTCTCTTGCCATAACTCAACATCTGCCCACAATCTGGTCCTCAAATTTTGCGTACAATAGATAACACGTATATCTACAACTTTCATGTTTTGAGTTTCATCAATTACCGACTCTATCATATAGAAACAGAATCAAAACTGTAGATAATTCAGCTAGGTTTCTCAATGGAACCAGTTCACGTCCGATGCCCATATCTTTCCATAGACACCAAATCATGCAAACCTATTTATATATCCATAAATCTAAGACATAAAATTACAACTTTTATGTTACAACTTCCTCATGTTTGGTTTCTAACATGAAGAAAATGGGGCATCAATATACTGCCCCCAAAACAGAATCCAACTACATCACTTGCATGAAAAAGATCACCATTTTCTATTCTTAATAAAAATTTAACAAGACAAGAAGAATACATGAATTACCTATGATCTGAAAGTCTGAATATGGCTGGATTTGAGAGAAAATTTGAAGAAATATGAAGGGAAGAAGAAGGAGAAACTATGGCTAGAATTTGGGACAAGGCATGCATAACCAGCCAAGCCAATTTGTCCCATTCAATTTTTTTAACTTTTATGTTTTATTTAAATAATTTAAATAATAAATAAATAATTAAAATAATTAATTATTATTATTATTTTCTCTACATATTTACATGTACTTAGTGTCAAAATACTATCTAGTCACATTGTTTACTTTAATTAATTTCACTATGCTAAATTTCATTTATTTCAAATATAATTATTTTATTTAATTTCATTTTCAATATCTTGTATCCTTATTTAAATTATAACTAGACGTGTATGACTTGCTCCTATTGCGATAAACCGACTCTGGCAAGTTTACCTCGTGAGCACGTTCTAGCTAAGATTCCCATGTATGTGTGTTTCATGTTAATGACATTTACAAAATGTACATGTTCAAATGAAATGTATGTGATAATGCATGTATGGACGGTCAAGGATGTTACATGTTGAGAAGTCATTATGTCAAAAATACAAATATTTGTGTATTAATATGATTGAAATGCTTGGTGGCATGACAAGTGATATATGTTGAATTATAATATTTGTATACTTTGATACCCTAGCTTCCAAGACATGTTGTGATTCTCATGCATGTATTGCACAAAATTGAGATGATATGAATGTTTGAATTATATGTGAATAATGTTGATCCATAAATGATACAAAGAGTATGATATGAGACATGAGATGCACTTATGATGATAGTTGGATCATTAATAAGAAATATAAGCCTAGTGTGGAATAAATTATATGATTATGGCAATTATAAATGCTCAATAAGGAATTGTGATTCACCTCTTGAGTTTAAATGGAGGAATTGTGATTTACCTCTTGAGTTTAAACGGAGGAATTGTGATTTGCCTCCTGGGATTAAACAGTATCGTAATTCCCTAAAAACACAATATTCATAATAGAGCTTGCAACACGCCTATTCCTAAGCTAGCAACCGGCATATATGTATGGAGACTACGACAGTCCATGCGTACCTCAGTATGATTGATTTTGATGTCCAGAGGGTTAGAGCTTAAGGATCGAAGCTTGATGCTAGATGGTCAAAGCTTAATGTTTTTAGCTCGATGCGTAGATAATCAACACTCTGAGAGGTCAATGTATAGTCGATGAACGATGTGAACATAAAATGAAATAAAGAACCAAATGAACTTAGTGATATGGTATACAAAAATTAGATGAGTAAATCTACATACATACATGAATATGTGATGTGAGATTCAGGATACATTGAGACATGTGACAAGTTATGTGGTGTTGGATTAGCAAAAGCTAGCTGCATGATATGTTATAGATACATTGAGTTTCTATACCATGATATAATAAAATCGATTGATAATATATCTATGATAGATTAGTGTGTGAATCTGTATGCACACAGGTTTTGAAGCGAGAGGCTAACAGATGAAATAGTTGGTAGCGGAGAAGACTAAGCCCATGCAAAGGAGACCATGTAGGCCCAAATATGGGGCAATCATCTACATAACATGCATTCATTTTAATAGTCGTTAAATGGGTTGTAATTCAAGAAGCTTATTATATTAAGAATATGTAATATGGATTTAATTTAGTGCATGTTATATGAGCACAATGCATTAGTTGAGGGCCTGTGATGCCCCAAACCCATATTTGAATTAATGTAAATAGGATAGAGATAGATAAAGTTTTTATCAGGACAAGTTTAACCACTCAGATCTATAGTACTCCTTAAGCAGGATAGGATGTAATCCTATCGTAAGGAAGGGTGTTACATTTATTAGTATCAGAACTTAGTTTAGGCGTTTCTAGACCTAAGTGGGAAAGAAAGTGGGTTTATCATGCATGCATACATATGTTTTGTACTACTCTGGCATGGGCAACTTTGTCAACTAGTAGAATCATAAAGGTATGTAACAACATAATGATATAGTGAGATCAAAAGCAATGACTCTCCTAACATTGAGACATCATATTAGCTTGGCATGGCTGGTAACCTAGGTTTGAGTGATGGCCTTGGTACCATCACAATATATTGTTAGAGAATCTGACTAAGATCGGGTAACTCCTGAGCAGTATAAGGGCAAGGATTTAATATCTACTGTGTAATAGTGGGAAAAGACCGAGCGTCCTTGATAAATTAGAGTATGTCGAGGAGCACCCAATATATGTATCTCCTTGCTATAGGAGCATGATTACGATTGATGGGAATTAATCACTATGGAAACCCTACTTCATGACTATCAATGTTTTAGAGATGTGCCCAAAAGGCAATCGCCTTAGGCACTTAGTGTACACATTCATAAAGGCATTCTTTTATTATATTAGTATTCATTTGCATATGAATTGATATAGATCCTAAACTGATTAATGAAAGTCCATGATATGAAACATAGCATGGAGGAAATAATGATGGGATCATGATAATGAGATTCCTATTATGTGTAACTATGTTAATATCTCAATTATCCCTAGTCATAAGATCAACAAGATGGGACATTGTTGATTCGGATAGACTAGCACATGCTATACTCCTTGATTGGATCGAGCAGTATATCTCATAAGATGTGAATATGAGATGTTCAAAGTTAACATGTGGATGTTTGTTAAGAGTAGTCAAGTATATTAGATGACCTGCTATGAGACAATCATATGGATTATCTATTCAAATGTCAAGGTTGCTTATAGGGTAGTGATTGGGTACAGCTTGAGGCATTCAAAGGTAACTAGGTAGCCAACAGGGGATTCACCACTCTTGATAGAGGGAGAGTATACCCACGGCCGCTTATCGGGAACATTTCTCAGAAATCTCTGGCTAGAGTGGCAATGTCCTGAAGATGGTCTTCAGTGACATGTCTAATAGAGTAATGAGTCCCAAGGACAAGATCTAACATGACTTGGGCTAGATATGATGTAGTCAGTCTAGTGGGAGCTAACACATAGTCCATGCTCTGAACCAAGTAGGATATAGGATGGTGAAATGATGAATTACACATATTGTTGTCTATGGAAAGATTCGTAGTCAAACCACTGACTTTCCGGTCAATTGGGATCATGCTGTGTTGCTAGATACCGCTTATGACTTGTTTAAATTATTTGATAATTTAAGTAGCTAACATAATTGGGAACCTAATGGGTCACATGTATTGGATATGTAAAGAATGAGTAAAATGACTTTGGATGGGATCCAAAATATGAGAGAATTATTTCGAGTCGGTTTGAGATAAGATAGCGGGAAAAATTACTCGGGGGGGTTGACGGGTCTGTGTAGGCCAGCGCTAGCCCGCTGCCCTGGTGGGCCTGCCAATTGGCCAGTAGGCCCAGGTGGGTTGCTGCACATGCCATCTTGCAGCAACACACAATCTCCTTACAAATTGGCTAATTGGCCAAAATTACTATTCATGTTTTTCATTTTCTTCTTCTTTAAATTTAGATATAGTTTTGTGATTTTCTTTTCGATCAAAAAGACCCCAAAAGACAGAAAATAGACAAGAAAAATTTTTTTTGAGAAAAATTTTTTTTGGAAACAACAAGAAAATTAAAGAGTTTAATTTTCCTCTCATATGAACATACACCATTGCTAGTACTTTGAGGTATGTTCAAGCCATCTCCCTAGTGGTTTCATCCTCCCATCTTCGCATGGATATTGTTAGAGATAATCCTAGATTAGATTGTTGTGGTTTGCTACAACCCAATAAGGTGAGAAGATGAAGAAAAATCAAGAAATTATAAAGGAATAATTTCTGAATTTTTCTTGGTTAAATTAGTTTTAATTGGCATATGTATAATTTTTTGATTCGAATTTTGAAAATTTTATTTTCGCCTGTGTAATATGTATGTGATACATGCTCAAAACCCATCATTGGTATTAGAGCACCTTGTGCCCATTAAAATTATATTTAATTTAAGGTGCAATTGGATTGCATGTCTTTTATGATTTTGGATCTTTTGATTTGTAAAATTGAAATTAATTTGTAAAATTTGTTTTACATATTTTTCTTTCTATGATCTGATCATGAGATGATTGAGGATGATTATATTGATTGAAAAATGGTTTAAATATGATTCAAATAATTAATTTCGAATTTATTACGAAATTGTTGAAAATTGCATAGTTGATGAACATGTGATATTTGGCTTAATTGTTGGGGCTGTTCATATTTTTCTTTTAATTTGATTATAGAAACGTTATTTGAACATATTGAGAATGTGTTTAAGCTCCTGGAAGTGTCCAATAATTAATTAAAAATTATTTTAATTAATTTTTCAAACAAATACCGAAATAGGACTGTATTGGGTACCCGATGGGACTGTTTTTTTTTATTTTTTTGTATATGAATATTTCATTTTCAGCACCTTGATATATTTTTTATGTGATTAAAAATATGTTATTTTGATGTTAGATGAATGCCAAAATTAATTTGCTCGGATTAGGTTTCCAAATTAATTCTAGACGTTAAATGAGTTGTTTTAAGCGTCTTATGTGTTGATTCGTTTGTCTTAATAATTTTGGCTTGTGCCAAAATTATTTTGATAGACTTGAGCTGACCTAAAGATATTTAGAATGATGATTTGAAGTTCTGGAAATTTTGGAAATTTTTGGAAATTAATTTTAAATTAATTTAAGTTGAGCAAATGAGATATCAGTATGACTAGAAAGTAGCATATATGTTAAAATTAAATTGTTTAATTTTTGACATCATAATAATTTGATTTTAAGGTGAATTAATTATGAATTAATTTTGGAAATATTGAATTAAATTAAATTAGATTAATTATTAAATTTCACATTAAAATCACATATAAAATTAAATTAACCGAAACAACAAAAGTAGGCAATTTCGGTTCAAGTGTTGAATCGACTTTTAATTTTGTAATCCAAAATCATTACTACCTATTTTATTTTAATTTTATGTATTAGAGAATGCATGCTAGGGATGTATGGAAAGACATGATGGATGATTATTGACTTAGGCCCAATGTGATTGAGCATGCACGAATTTTGTTTTATGGTAAATAGGGTTTATGTGTCCCTGTCTATCTCTTCTTTTTTATGTATTTCTTTTCTCATCTTACTCTCCTTAAATGTAAATTGAGGATTTCTATTTTTGAAATATGTAATTAGATTACATAGGATTAGGATAGAATGGAGATGCAAAGGAGCAAGAAGCAAATGAGATGGTGTCATAAACAAGAAGACTTAGAAGTAGGAATTTGATTTCTATTTTTGGGTTGTAATTCATGCATATACCTAGGTAAGACCTAGTCAATCTCTTTATGGCTCAAGAGATTGATTTTAGTATGTCCATAATCATGCCATATAGTTAATGTGACTATCTTTATATATCCATTTGATGAATGTATGATATATAAAAGCATGCAATAATAACATGATGAGACTAATTTAACAAAATCCCTAGCTAAATAAACAATTATGTCTTACGCTTTCCATTAATGTGGGGAGAACGAAAGTTGTTCTAGAGTTAGAGTTGTTGAGTTGCCTCAAGCTCACTCTATAAGAATATGTTTGAACCATTGAAATTAGATTTCATAATTAATGGGTTGGACTTAACCAATATCATTAATTTGTTGGATTTGCACCAAGATCAATGAGTATTGGAGCCGAAATTGGGTAAGTGTACATGAGATGTGCACATATCAAGAGTTGATAGCCCAAATGTGTGTGCACAAATCAATTACTTGACTGCACAAGATTTGATATTTGCATGGAAATGCAATTGGTGTAGATCAGATACCTATCAACTAAACTAAGGATAGTTTGTTGAGTTGCCTCAAGGTCATTCTTAGCAAATTAGATATCGACCCACTAGGAGAACTTCCATGTAGGTTCTCTTGGGTTCATAGTGTTAAATATCAATTACAATAAGGGACATAAACGAGATTTGTTGAAATCATCTTATTTATGGCATTATCGCCTGGGCCATATAAGTGAGAGATGCATGGCTAAACTACACAAGAGTGGTAGTCTAAGGTCATTTGATTATGAATCATATGACACATGTGAATCTTGCTTGTTGGGCAAGATGACAAAATTGCCCTTTAAAGGAAAGGGTGAGCATGCTAATGGACTATTAAACTTAATACATTCATATGTATGTGGTTCAATGTCCACACATGCCAGAGGTTGTTTCATCTACTTCATTACCTTTATCGATGACTACTCACGATTTGGATATGTGTATCTTATGAGATACAAATCTGAAGCTTTTGAAAAGTTCAAAAAATTCAGAAATGAAGTAGAGAAACAACTTGGGAAAAGCATTAAAACACTTCGATCTGATCGGGGTGGAGAATACTTAAGCTAAGTGTTTCTTGACTATCTTAGGGATAATGGGATATTATACCAGTGGACTCCACCTTACACGCCATAACACAATGGAGTGGCTGAAAGGAGAAACCGAACCTTGTTGGACATGGTAAGGTCAATGATGATCTTTATAGAATACCTAAATCATTTTGGGGTCATGCACTATAGATTATCATTTATATTTTGAATGGAGTTCCTTCGAAGTTAGTTGATGTTACTCCATATGAGATGTGGAATAATAAAAGGCCTACACTTTCTTATATGAGAGTTTGGGTTGTCCTACTTATGTGAAGAGGACAATATCAGATAAGCTGGAAGCTAAATCTGACCGATGTCTGTTTGTGGGATATCGTAAAGCATCATATGGATATCAATTTTACCACCCCTTGGAACAAAAAGTGTTTGTTTCAAGACATGTTATCTTTTTGGAGAAAGAGTTTCTTTTAAAAGGAGATAGTGGGAACAAAATTGAACTTGAGGAAGTTTAAAATGTTCAAGTAGATGCTGATCAACTACCTGATCCCGAGCCTGTTACTCATACAAATGAGATAGTAGCTCAACCTTCTGAAGCATAAGAACTTTGTATGTCAAGTAGGATATGCACTGTTCTAGAGAGATATGGATTTCTTATAAGTGAAGAGAATGATGTATTACTTATAGAAGATGATGAGCCTATAACCTATGGAGAAGTTTTGAATAGTTCAGAATCTGACAAATGGCTTTAAGCCATGAAGTCAGAAATGGATTCCACGTATGAAAACCAAGTATGGATTTTGGTTGACCCACTTGAAGGGATAAAGCTCATAGGGTGCAAATGGGTTTTCAAGAAAAAATCCGATATGGATGGTAATGTGGTTACCTATAAAGCTAAACTGGTAGCTAAAGGGTATCGTCAAAGACAAGGAATTGACTATGATGAGACTTTTAGCCCAGTAGCTATGCTTAAATCCATAAGGATACTTCTAGCCATTGGTGCTCATTATGATTATGAGATATGGCAAATGGATGTGAAGATAGCTTTCCTTTATGGAAACCTAACTGAGGATGTGTACATGACACAACTAGAGGGCTTCATATCCAATGATGGTGAAAAGGTATGCAAGCTTCAAAGATCCATTTATGGATTGAAACAAGCATCCAGGAGTTGAAATATCTGGCTTAATGAGACAGTTAAATAGTTTGGTTTCTCACAAAATCCGGATGAACCTTGTGTATACATGAAAGTTAGTAGGAGTGCAATCGTGTTCCTTGTATTGTATGTGGATGACATACTACTAATGGGAAACGATGTCTCAGTCTTGCAATTAGTCAAAATCTAGTTATCCAAGAATTTTTCCATGAAAGATCTTAGAGAAGTAGCCTACATTTTGGGGATAAGGATCTATAGAGATAGATTTAAAAGGTTGCTCGGTCTTTCACTGTCTAAATACATAGACAGGTGCTAATGAGGTTTAGCATGGAGCAGTCCAAGAGATGATATATTCCTATGACCCATGGAATTACTCTCTCGAAATCTATGTATCCAAAGATATAAGATGGGAGGACACGCATGAGTATGATTCCATATGCTTTGGCTATAGGATCAATCTTGTATGCTATGATATGTACAAGACCCGATGTATCATATGCTTTGAGTGTCAAGAGTAGATACCAGTCAGACCCAGGTTAGGATCATTGGGTGGCTGTTAAGAATATCCTTAAGTACTTGAAGAGGACTAAGGATGTATTCCTAGTATATAGAGATGGAGACCTTGTAGTGAACGGTTTTACTGATGCTAGCTTCCAAACCGACAAGGATGACTTAAAATCCTAGTTCGGATATATATTCACACTTAATGGTAGAGCAGTCAGTTGGAAGAGTTCCAAATAAGAAACAACTGCTGATTCCACAACTGAAGCAGAGTACATAGCAGCTTCTGAAGCTGCAAAGGAAGCGGTTTGGATTAAGAAATTTATCATGGAACTTGGAGTGGTTTTCTAGCATTGTTGGTCCAATACAATTATATTGTGACAATAATGGAGCCATTGCACAAACAAATTAGCCACGGTCTCATCAAAAGTCCAAACACGTACTCAAAAGATACCATTTGATAAAAGAAATCATTGGTAGGAATGATGTAAAAATAGA
>CATIWF010005814.1:0-15653 GCA_949630135.1 Balakata baccata | reverse complement strand
CAAGATATCCTTGAGTACCTCAAGTCTAAGGATACATGCACTATTGCTATGATGAGACTATCATTGACATTTGAATAGATAATCCATATGATTGTCTCATAGCAGGTCATCCAATGTACTTGACTACTCTTAGCAAGCATCCATACGTTAACTTTGAACATCTCTTACTCACAGCTTATGAGATCTACTGTTTGATCTAATCAAGGAGTATAACATGTACTAGTCTATCTGGATCAACAATGTCCCGTCTTGTTGATCCTATGACTAGGAATAATTTAGATACTAACATAATTATACATGATAGGAATCTCATTATCATGATCCCATCATGATTTTCTTCATACTATGTTTCATATCATTAGACTTTCATTAATCAGTTTAAGATTTATATCAATTCATATGCAAATGAATACTAATATAATGAAAGAATGTCTTTATGAATGTGTACACTAAGTGCCTGAGACGATTGCCTTTTGGGCACATCTATAGCAATCTTCTACTTGCACTAAAGCTAATCGTCATTGTATATTACCCCATAGGCGATGATATGACTATCATATTCTTTTTGGGGTTTTGGTCTAGTGACTTGATAAGATATTTTCTGATCAATGAGAACTATTTCTCTCATTACATCACATCTACCATTGATTTCTCTAATCAATTGATAAGATTGAGTACATGTTTGGACCTTTTGGTGAGACCATGATTCCTTTGCATATGCAATGGCTTTATTATTGTTTTAATCATATTGGATTTACAATACTAGAAATCACTTCTAACTTTGTGATGAATTCCCTTATCCAAACTGCTTCCTCAGCTGCCTTAGAAGCTGTAATGTACTTTCAGTTATAGAATCCATAGTCATCACTTGTTTAGAACTCTTCCAATTGACTGGATAACCATTTAATGCGAATACATAGGACGACTTGGATTTTGAGTTATCCTTGTTGAATTGGATGCTGGCATCCATAAACCTGCTTAATTTAAGCTTATTATCTCTTTAAACTAGGAATACATCCTTAATCCTTCTCAAGTATTTAAGGATGTCATTGATAGTCACCCATAATACCTTTACGAGATTATATTAATATACACTCATGACACTCAAAGATTGATATTTATTGGGCCTAGTACATAGCAGAACACAAAGTGCTTCTAATAGCCAAAACTTATGGAGCGTCACTTGTGCTCGTCCATTTATCTTATGCCTTTAGACATAAAGGCTTAGAGAGAGTAATCCTATCGATCATAGAAATATCTCATAGACTATTTCATGCTAACCATTTTGGCATCTTAGCTATATAGACTAAGAAAGATTGTGTAACCTCTTAAATCTATCTCTTTAGATCTTAATCCCTTTCTGGTAGGTTACTTTTAAAATATTTCTTGGAGAAATATTTTAAAGTAATAAATTGACTAACTTAAAATGAGAGATTGTTTCCTACTAACAGTATGTCTTCCACATACTTCAAGGGGAACACTATGGCACTCCCACTAACCTTCTTGAAAACACAAGATTCATCCACATATTATGAGAAAAATAAACTCTTTGATTACCTCATCAATTTGGATGTTTCAACTCCTAAATGTTTTCATCAATCCATCAATGGATTTTACAATTTGCATCCTATTTTGTCATCATTAGATATGAATATCTTAAGTTAGATTTCCATAATGAAACCTATCTTCATATCCATTTGCAAAATCTCATCATAATAAGTAGCAAAGGCTAGGAGTTACATGATGGATTTAAGCATATATATGGAGTAAAAAGTCTTGTCAAAGCCAACCTTTGACTTTAACGATGTCTTTTAGCTACCAACTCTAGCTTTATACGCAACTGCATTACCTTCCATATTGGTCTTCTTATTAAAGACTCACTTGCATATAATGGGGCTTTGTCCCATTAGGTGGGTCAACCAAAGTCCATACTTGGTTTATAGGCATGAAATCTGTGTTTGACTTATGGCTTATAGCCATTTGTCATATTTCGAACTCTTCAAAATCTCTTCATAAGTAGCAAGCTCACTGTCCTCTATGAACAATATGACCATTTTTTTCACTTATAAGAGATCTATATCTTTTGGGAATAACTCGTATCCTACTTTACTTATGAAGCTTTTGTATTTCATAAGGTCTTACTGTCATTTCATCATAATCAATGCCTTCCTCTTAGGTATAGCATTTGGCAACCAATCTAGCCTTATTTCTTATAAGTTATCATCTTCATCTAGTTTCTGCCTATAGACCCACTTACTAGCAATAATTGGGTAGTCCTTAGGTATTGGAACCAAGGGCCAAACCTTGTTCCTCTCAAATTGATTGAGTTCATCTTGGATAGCAATCACCCAACTCTTATCATCTAAAGCTTCATTAATTGACTTTGGTTCAATTTGAGATACAAAAGCAAGATTAGAATCAAGAAGTTTGGAACGAGTACTTACACCTTTTGTAGGATCACCAATGATTTGCTCCTTTTGGTGGTTTCTTTCAAACCTCCACTCCCTTGGTAGCTTATTAATTTCTTGCTCTTGAGCTTAGGATTGTTCTTCCTTTTGATGTTGTTCCTCATCAAGATCATTCTTCTTTGTTGATTTCCCTTGTTTCATTTGATCAAGATTGAGCTACATGGAACTTACAACATCATCCAAAGGAATACCTTTCCCAAGATCAATTCTATAAGATTCATCAAAATTGACATGCATAGACTCTTCTACAACCAAAGTTCTTTTATTAAAGACCCTATAAGCTTTGCTAGAGGTAGAGTAATCAAGAAATATGCCCTAATTCGATTTTGAGGCAAATTTTTGAAGGTTGCCCTTGGTATTTAATATGAACATTTGCAACCAAATACTCTAAAATATAAGATCTTGGATTTTCTTCCATTCCAAAGCTCATAAGAGGTTTTATTTAAAATGAGTCTTTTGAAATAGTTTGAAATATAATATGCGGTATTAGTGGCTTCTACCCAAAAGTAGGTTGGTAAACCATACTCATTAATTATTGTTCTAGCCATTTTCTACCAATGCTTGATTTTTCCTTTCAACTACTCCATTTTGTTGAGGAGTTCTTGGTGTGGAAAAATCATGAGAAATACCATTTTTTAAACAATAGTTTTCAAAAATATCATTTTCAAACTCTTTGTCATGATCACTTCTAATTTTTGAGATACAATATCCCTTTTCATTTTGGATTCTTTTGGCAAAGTGCTTGAAGTTTTCAAAAGTTTCACTTTTATGAGCTAAGAAAATTACCAAAGTAATTCATCAACAATAACAAATGCATAATATTTTCCACCCAAGCTAGCAACTCTACTAGGTTCAAACATATCAAGATGCAATAGTTGTAGAGATCTAGAGGTACTTACAATATTTTTGTGCTTAAATGGTGATTTGTGTTGCTTCCTTCTTTCATATGCCTCACAAGTCTTATCCTTCAAATATTTGACCTTTGGGAGCCTATCTACTAGTTCATCCTTGCTAAGGCTTTGAATTAATTCCATACTCTATGCCATCGCCAAGTTTCTATACTAATAGACACAAGACAACTAGAAGAAACAATAGTTAACTTGTGTAAGTCAATTATGTTAGTATTGTCATCTCTTTTTCCTTTGAATATCTCTTGACCATTTGAAGAGATCATTACACATTCAATAGAGCTAAAGATGACTTTATTTCCCTTATCACATTGTTGACTCACACTTAAGAGGTTATGCTTCAAACCATCAACAAACATTACATCATCTATGATTGAAATACCTTTAAGTCTTATGGAACCAATGCTAATTACCTTACCCTTAGCATTGTTCCCAAAAGTAACCTTACATCCATCCATACGTTTGAGACTAGTGAAGAGGCTTTTGTTTCCAGCCATGTGCCTTGAGCATCCATTATCCAAGAGCCATACATTTTCATTGCTTATGGATTTAAGGCATACCTATAAATCAAATTTGGCTTTTAGATACCTAAACAAATTTGGGTCCTTGGGGGTTAGTTCTTGAGAGATCCCAATGGAATTTCTTATTAAACAATGAATGTTAATGTGCCCAAACTTTATACAATAGTGGCATTGCTTAGTTATGTAAGATTCTTGCCATTTCACTTGGGGTTTTGACCTCTTAACTTTCTTGTTTGTGGCAAAAGAAGAAGTACAGCAACAAACACAATCATGTATAGTGGGTGCTTCCCTAGGAGCATGCCTTTTATATAAGAAGGCATGGTTGGCCTTTTGAGGTTTTCCTCTTGAGCTAAGTGAGCCTTTACTATTCTTTTTTTGAACAGAGCCTTTAATGTGTGATTTGTTTTAGCCTTAGAGGTGCCTACCTCAATTAAGGAGGTTTATAGTGTGGATGCCTTAACAAAAATATATAAGTGTTGATGAAGATGTTGCTCCATTAAAGCCTAATTCATGTCTCACTAAGGAAGGTCTTTAGGATATAATTAGAGTATCCAAACTTTCCTTTCCTTTATGAAATTTTGAAATAGAGAGTCTTAGCTCATTAACCTCATTTTTCAAAGCATTGTTTTCTTTAAGTAAATAGTTGATTAAAGGTCTAGATGAAAAATCATCCAATGACTTCTTAAAAGAAGCATTGAAGTTTTTTAGCTCTTCCACAACCTTTTGAATGTTGGATACGTCATCCTTTAGTTTGGAGCTATTTTTCTTATGGAAATCAACTTTCTTTTTATATCTCTCTAATTCTAGACTCATGACCTTAATAAGATCATCATCATCATCACAAGCATTTAATGTAAAAGAGGAAGAAGTAGAAGTTACCTCATTAGAGTTATCTTCCAAAGCCATGAAGTACAAGTTGGATACTTCTTCTTGGCTCCCCTCATCATCACTTAATATAGGATAATCCCAAGTAGCTTTATGGCCTTTGTTTCCTCCATCCTTGTGAGACTTGTCCTTGTACTTCTTGAGTCTTGGACATTCGGATTTGATATAGCCTTTCTTTCCACATTCATAGCACTTCATCTCCTCTTTATTCTTATTGAAGTTAGATGAAGAGCCTTTGAACTTTGAGGCCCTTTGCTTATAGTTCTTGATAATCCTATACTTGTTGACTATCATTCTCTTTACTCTTCTAGATAGTATATCTATCTCCTCATCCTCTTCTTCACTTATCCCATCATCACTAATGAGATCCAAGTCTTGAATCTTTGAGGAGGTGGTGCTTGCCTTGAGTGCAAGCTCCTTTTCCTTAATAAGAGCCATCTCATGTGTTAGAAGCTTGCTAATGAGCACATTGGTTGGAATGGTGCTCATATCCTTATTGGCTTCTTCTATACCTGCTACCCTTGAACCATAGTCCTTAATTGGAAGACTTCTCAAGATCTTGTTATTTACATCTTCAAGGTTTGTATGTCTTCCATATTTCTTCATGCTGTTGATGATAGAGAGTATGTGGTTTGTCATGTCGGTAATGGTCTCATTGAGCTTCATCTTGAAGAGTTCATATTCGTTCATGAGGAGTTGAATCTTCATTGAATAAACTTGCTTTTTGCCTTCATGGTAGTTCTCCAATGTCCTTCATATGCTATGAGCGGTTGGACAATACTAAACTCTCCCATACTCTTTAAGAGAGAGAGCTTACTAGAATGACCATAGCCTTTTTGTTCTTTCCATTTTCCCTTTTGTGTGGTTGGGTCCACTCATCTCTTAGAAGAACTTCCTTTTCTCTTTTAGCTTTCTTCCTTGTTGGTGGTGTGCATTCCTTGCGAACACTATCCTACACATCAATTCCTTCATGATCTAAGTATGCCTCTATTCTAAACTTCCAATGTGCATAGTTTGACCTATCAAAGTAAGGTTTAAGGCTTTGGAATCTTTCTTGGGCCATTGTAGATCTTTGCTAGAGTTGGTGAAGCATGATTTCTAGACCTTGCTCTGATACCAATTGTTGCTCAAACAATCACCAAGAAGGGGGGAGGGAGGAGAATGAATTGGTTTGAAATTAAAAATTCTTGCACACACAAGGAAGATAAAGGTTAGAAGATATGGACACATGAATTTTTATAGAGGTTCAGGTGTTAACTAACCCTATTTCTCTCCCTAATCACAATTGGGTATTCACTAATATAATCTTTAGATTACAATGGAGTTTTAACTAGCTCACTCCCAACTAGGTGTTTCAATTAAGGCTAAAACTCAACCCAAATTTCTCCTATGTTTTAATGGCCCACGCAACAACCAATTCCTTATAATTTTGGCTCACACAGATCCCAATTACAAGACAATCCCAAGTGTTTAAGGCTAACACTTAAACCTTTACAAAAAATAATTAATGAAAGAAGTTGTGAAATAAATTTGCAAGAGTTTGACACTTATAAAGTTGTTAGATATATTAAATGGCCTTTTAGTAAGGTATTTATACTGATTACCCCCCAGTTAACTGTTACAAAGTAGTGTCATTACTCTTTCTAATATTCTCTTACAAGTGCATTTAATGCAGCCTGCAGAGAGGGGTTCCCGGTCGGGAAAATATCTATTTTGACACGTGGTATCTTCTAGTTAGTTGAGGGCTCAAATGGCTAGTCCTTATATGATTTTCCTAGTTGGGATTCCTTGTGTCCTGGTCGAGACTTGTTTGAGGATGTCATAACTAAGGACCTGGGTTTGTTGGCTTCAAATGCTTCCCGGTTGGGACACCCCTTCTCGATCGGGACATTAGTCAGTTTGACTTGGTCGTTTTGACTTCCAGAGGATGTGGCATATTTTGGTGGAGTCTTCTCTTTAACGGTCATATCCATTTAAATTTTCTAGTCAGACCATCACCTTTCCCAGTCTAAAAATTGGCTTTTCCGGTCGATACTAGGCCTGTCCGGGTCTACTTTCTCTTCTGGAACTTTGGAAGATCAAAAAGCAGTATTTTCTAGTTTGGACATGGATTTTTCACTCTATACTATAGTCCTGGTTGAGATATCAGGTTCCTGATTGGGAGTTATGCGTCTTAATGAAATACTTAGCTAGTTCAATGGGGACATCACAACCAAATATGCAAAAATGTTGAACATTATCAAACAACACTAAATGAAGATATTAGTGACTTTTAATTTGATTGTCAAGATCAAAATGGAGAGTAATCACCCTAAAGTTAACAATTTATTTTTTTATTTATTAATAAGGATTAAAAATAATAAAGCTTATCATGGGCATTAAATAAACTACAATTGTGCAAATTCATATGTAATGTATATACAAGGTATATGTAGTGAATACATTTATGTATTTATAAAGGAATATCTAATCAGATCTGGTTTTTCAAAACTAACAACATCATTCAAGTATATACATATAACATACATTTTCTCAATATCTCAATGGCTGATTGGTAAAGTACAATAGAGCCAAAGAAGATGTTGTTCAAGAAGGAGCACCAAATATCACTATAAATCAGAAAGTGAAATTGAAGAAAATGATGAACCAAAAAAATGAGAATTTGACCCAATTCTCCTTATAAATGAGACCAACCGATAAAATTCTCTTCTCAACTTGCCATCGCCAATGCTCTACCTTTTTCTACTTGTTTTGCTCACCCATGAAACCCTCCTCGAAGTACCAAATATCACTTTATATCATAATTGCAAACATATAACAAATTTATAATATACTCCACTAATGGATACTATTAAACAATAAAATCACAAACCCAAATCAACAATAAAAAGGAAAGAAATCCAAGAGAGACAAACATAATACCTAAAAGAGAAATTTCACCTATGAAAATTTAGATTCAGATTTTAATAATATCTAAAAGAGAAATTGATTGAAAAAAGGAGAATCATTTTTTGTATAAGCAGATTTGGAAAAGTAAGGGAAGTGGATCTGAGATTGATTATTAATGGCATCAGAGAAGGCAAAGTTCTGGTCTTCACCGCTGGTGCCCCCAGTCTCTATCAATGATTGCAAGATCTTGAAACGAGATGGAAATCTCCAAGTTGATATGGCACTTACTGGCTTTGATCGATTGAAGATACAGTGTACCAATTATAGCTTCCTCTTACTAGGTGACGATGACTAAATCCACACATTCCTCTCGGTTCATGAATGAGAATGATATTGCATGATTCTATTTGCAAACCCTAGCAGGTCAATGAAGATGATGATGGTTTTTTAGTGGCTAAGAATCTAGGTTTAAATAATGATAGAAGGAGGCACAATAGTTTTGTGAGGGAGGAGAGAGTGTGGGATTCAAATTTTTTCAAAAGGAAATAAGAGCCCTAGAAATGTGTTTAGTGGAAATTGGGGGGTGGTTTCCTTAAATAAAATAGGAAAAATTACTATTTGCCTCTTGTAGTTTGACATATTACACTAATACTTTTCTGAGGTTTAAAAAATATATGATTTGTCCCCTGTAGTTTGACATAATACACTAGTACCTCCCTGAGGTTTGAAAATTATGCTATTTATCCCCTGAAGTTTTAATATATTGCACTATTACCTCCTTGCAAGTTTGATTTATTGGACTAATATTTTTCTAAGCAAAAGATAATATTCTTTTTTACTAGTGTATTATATTCTTTTTTAAACCTGAGAGGGTTATTAGTATATTATGTCAAATACATGAAGCAAATCATATATTTTTCAAACCTCAGAGATGTACTAGAGTATTATATCAAACTACAGGGGATAAATAATAATTTTCCCAACAAAATAGAAATATATTTCTTTGAGCATATAGTTTTGGTATTTTGAAAAGAATATTTTTTAAAAGATGTCAATCCAGGTCTTTTTTTCAAATATAAATTGAGAGGCTTGAAAAATAAAACTTTTTGGGATCAAAGCCTACTTGCATTAAGCCCATAAAATATAGGTAAATTTTGAATCTTTGATGCAGCCACTATATATATATATATATATATATATATATATTTGTTTTTCTTTTAATTCTATTAACTCTAATTTTATTTTCTTGATTTCTTTTTGGAGATCATAGATAGAAGCCTATTTATTTCTAATTCTCTTACCTTTATTAAGGATATTGGTAAGATTAAAGGTATTTTTAAAAGTGTTGGAAAATGGCTTTATTTCTATCTTTTCTTCTTTATTTTGACTAAGAGAATTTAAGAGTTTATCAAGATATTCTTTTTTATAATATCTAAAAGGAATTCTTATTCTTTTGAAAGAACGTTGATTTTTTTCTTAGATTCTCTTTCTCAAAAACTTGATGAACTAGTAGTGACTAATTCATCAATATGGATATTCAAAACCTGATTTTGAGAAAGAGTTTTTGAAGATTCACCTTTTTTGAATTTTGAAATTGAGTGAGAGGAATTTACCTGAGAGGGATTTACTTTCATCCCTTGTTTTGGCATCTGTGACTTGATTGGAATCACTTGAGCCTTTCAATAATTCATTTTTAAAAGAATATGAAATCTTTTTTAGGAATTGGTGGGTATCATATGATGTGGGAACAAGTTTAGGGAATTCTTTTGGAGTATTTTGGACAAAGGAAAAGGCTGAGGTTTCTAGGAAGCTAGAATTTTATGCAGCATCTTGCAAGTCTTCATATAATAAGGCACCAAAAAAGGATTTATATTTTGAAGAATTTTTAGGTATTTCTTTGTCTTTATTTTGGATTTTCTAGGCATCGTTCCTGCATTGTAGAAATTCTTGGGTTAAAAAATATGAGATGAAATTTATATCTCCTTTTATATATTTAATATCAAAATAAAAAATACTTAAAATAATTTGCCATCGTGCAAAAATATGTTTTGATGTAAGATTTTGAACATATTTTTGTAAAACTTCCTTTTCACTTTTACAATCAATTCTAGGTAAAAATTTTTTATTTAACAAATCACTTTGAAATTTTTGAATATATAAAACAATACTTAAAATTTCTTTTTTAATAGTAGAATAATTTTTTTGGGTATTATTCCAATAAGCAGAAATATATTGCACTATACACTTTTTTCCTCCTGCTTTTGCTTAAGTGTGCCACAATAACCTATATCAGAAGCATTAGTTTTTACAACTTTGGGTGGACTGAGATCAGCAATGTGCAAGCAAGGAATTTCTAAGACTTGTATTTTAATCCTATGAATAACCGCAGTATGTTCATCTGACCATGGAACAAGATTTTTTTAAGCCCATCATGCAATGGTTTGGCTAACTTAATAATATTTGGACAAAAATTTAAAATATAATTAAGGCTTTCTAAAAACCTTTGTAATTGTGTTTTATTAGTGACTTTGTCAAAGAATTTATCTATAAATTCAAGAGATTTTTCTATTGGGGTTATTAAATCTTGAGATAGGTCACGACCAAAAAATCGAATTTTTGTTTGAAAAAGAGACATTTTGATTTAGAGACCATTAAACCGTTTTCTTTACAACATAGAGAAAAGTTTTGAGGTGTCTAAAATGTTTATTTAATGAATTTGAGAAAATTGAAATATTATCAACATAAACAATGTAAAATTTGGAATATTAACGACATATTATTCATAATTCTCTAGAATTCAAAATGGGCATTTTTTTTAATCCAAATGACATTACATTCCATTCATACTGACTAAAAGGAACAATAAAAATAGTTTTGTAGTAGTCATTTTTGGAAATTTGAATTTGCCAAAAACTGGACTTCATCTCAAATTTGAAAAATATTGAAGTAGAATAAAGTTTTTGTAACAAATCGTTTTTGGTTGGAATTGGTTATCCAATCCATTTTAAAGCAGTATTGAGAGGCTTATAATTAATTATAAGTCTTAGGGTACCATGTTCTATTTAGCTACACTGCCCTAGGGAGACCTAGACATATAAATCAAACATTTAAGTTCTATATCATGGATATCCTTTCTATAATACTCTTCTAATTCAACATTCATCTGAATAGGTTAAGCTTTTGTTCGAATATGTTTTTCATCAAAATCTTTCTCATAAGATCAACAATATATTGTTTTCTTTCTCAAAAAGCATTTGGAAAATCAGAACATACTTATTTTATAAAAAAAAATTTTGATTTTGAATTTTTTTCTTTAATCTCAGGAGTTTCCAACTATTTTTCTAATATTTTGAAAGAAACATTATTCTTAAGATTATTAAGTTGAAAACATTTCCCCTTTAATTAAGGCACTAATGATATTTTCATAGATAGAATAAACCTTGACTAAATTCAAACTTCTAGTCTTAGGTTTTTCAATAAAATAAAAACTTAATTTTTTACAATTGTATTTAAAAGCAATGCAATTTTCTTTAACTTTAAAAGGAGTAATTAAACTAATAAAAGTTGTTATAAGAATTAAAGTATGATATATGTCAACAACTAAAACAAATGAAATTGTGATTAAAATATCATTGTCTAGAATTGAAGCTTTAGTTTTGGAATTTATCTTTAACTTTAAATTATTTGTAGAAGAAAGTTTTGCTTGAATTTTTTCACGAAAACTTTTTTGGTATTAAATCAGTTTTGATGCAATTTAAATCAGCACCTGTATCAAACAATATAATGATATTAATTTTAAAAATCTTTTGAAAGAATCAGAGTAATTTTGACAAAGTTGTAACACCTTATACCTATGGCTATCACTTATATTTGTATCATGTTATCATGTATTGCATAGAATAAGACATAGTCCTGTTTATAATGAGGGATAAATTTTTTTTAAATCATATATCAATTTCACTTTGTAGCATTTAACAATTCAACAGAATATAACAACTTGACTATATACGTAATATATATATCACCTCGCTGCGTATTCACTATATTATACATATACAGAGATACAGTCTAAAACACAAAAGACATGTCCCTATACATATGTGAAATGCAAGGAGAGAGATTGGTGAGGCTCAGCCGGTGACTTATGATCCATGTCTTCTATATGGTGTGCACCTCCAAAATGAGCTAATTACTCTTCTTTGCTAGAAAGATAATGCAATTTGATGAGTTGCAACTCAATGAGAATAATTATCAAATTCTTTCTAAAGTACCAAATCAATCACAGTTACAAGTAATAATCGTCATTCATACACATTTTACATGTCATTCTATTTATCAATATCATATGAATATAAATAATATTAAATCATGTAAACATTTCATTTGTTTATACTTATGCTTATGTCATTTTCTTTTTGTTGTGATTAGGCTAAACAGACACTGTCCCGGATTTCCATGTGAACATTTGCATTTCCTAGCTAGCTTGAGTATTTCTAACATTTGCACATTTGTTAGGCCATAGGCCTTTTCTTTTGCTTTTGAACATTTGTTTGGGCCATAGGCCTCTTCTTTTGTTTTTTAATGCTATTTAGATAGTCACAACGCCTTTTAAGTCCATATGCATATGCATTTGCAACAATCATTATACATTTCAGTCAACCTTTGCCTTATACAAAGAAAACGTATATATGTAATCCAAACATGTACTTTACATCCAATACAGTCTCATTGGCCATATCATAGCAATCATGTAATTCAAATAAGGCAAATCAAGTCACATTACATGTAGCACATAATAATCACATTACACGTAGCACGTAATAATTACATTATACGTAGCACGTACCAAAGAATTCATTTGATAATTAAACTCATATTTTCTTTTGCTAATAAGCCTCTATCTTACTGTCTTTCACTTCCTTGAGGCTCTCCAATATGCTGTAGACCTAATTGAATGTATACTTGGTCAATTGGTAGCTAAATAAACTTAGTGAAACTTAAACAAATTGAAATATGCATTTTAAGGACCACTAACTAGGGTTTGGTCTAATGGCACTGTGGCCTTTATGTGTTCATTAGCTTATAACTTTTTCTATAATAGTCCAATTTGTATGATTCTTGATTCTAATTAAAGCTAACATGTAGAGATACCACGTATCTAAATTTCAGACAAATTTGACCATTGTGGAATATTTTATGCAATTTATAAACATGTTTTGTTCTCTGCCCTATTTTTGACCATAGGCAGTTTTGAGACACCAAATTTGCTTCTTCATATCTTACAACGTGTAAGTTATATTTGTATGAAACTTTGTATACACATAGATATGTTAAAATGGAAGATTTTTCGTGCTGATAACTTTCATCCATTCTGCCTCTAAGGTCCTCATATGGTAGGGTAATTGGGACTGGTCAGAAACAGGGCTGACATCCGGACCAGTCTCACTTGTGAAAGCTATAACTCACAACATACATAACATATTGAGGTGAAATTTGTGCTGAATTTTAGCTAAGACATGTAGCTATAACTTTCATGCTTTGAAAATTTACATATTATGTCTATAAGGATCTCAAAATTGGCAAACAAAGGACTGGACCTGCCCAGGACACTAAGCGGGCAGCTCAAATATGGAATAGGCGTGACTCTCTTGCCTATAACTCAACATCCATCCAACATCTGGTCCTGAAATTTGGTATACTACTAGATAACACATATATCTACAACTTTTATGTTTTGAGCTTCCTCAAATACTGATTCTATCATATTGAAACAAAATCAAAACAGAAAGTGATTCAGCTAGGTTCCTCAATGGAACCAGTTCCGGTCCGATGCCCATATCTTTCTACATATAGCCTTAAACCTAAGACATAAAGCTACAAGTTTAATGTTTGACATCTTTCCAGAATCAGTTTCTATGGCTTTCAAAATCGAGTTACAAAATATTGCTTGTGACAGACCCGAATCAGTCATAATGAACACTTAAAAAAGAAGAGATGATTACTTACCAAGAACAAGCTTTCAATGGCTGAATTTATATCAAAATTTAAGTGAAACAATAAAGAAAATAAGGCTCTTATGGGGGAAGAAGAAACGGCTGGGGAGAAAAGGCTATTCAGAATGTGTGAAAAACAACAAAATGGGCAGCACTAATAAGCCAAAAGCTGCCTAAATTTCTTTGTCCTTTCTTCCTTTTCCTTTTCTTTTTTTTTTAATTTCTATCATTTAATTAATTTATTTTCAATACCTTGTCATCCTTATTTAATTTATAACTTGGCACGTGCCACTTGGTCTTATTACAATAAACCGACCAATAGCAAGTCTACTTCGTGAGCATGTTCTAGCTAAAATCCCTATGTATGCATGTGTTTTGTATGAATGACATTTATAAAATGAATATATCCAAATGGAATGTGTGTAATGATGCATGTGGGAAAGTCGAGGATGTTACATTTCGCTTCTCAAAATTCTTCTCCAATGATCTTCATCAATATTGCCACATAAAAGACCAGTCATTGCCCTAATGGCCAATGGCAAATCTTTGCATCTGCTAACAATTTCCTTGCCAATATCTTCTAACTGTGTCTGTAGATGAGGCTCTGATGCTTTGCCTGTCCTGAATGCTATTCTTTTGAACAGTGACTGCAATTCATTTTCTAGCAAACCTTCCAAGATATGGGGAGGTTAAGTGCCTATAACATCTGCAACCTTTTGCTTCGACTGGTAACTAAAACCTTACTTCCCTTCTCCCCCAATTGCAAGAGATTCATAAGTGACTCCCATTCACTGTACTTGTCATTCCATACATCATCAAGAACCAGGAGAAAACATTTTCCAAGAAGAAATTCTTCAAAACGTGACATTACCAGGTTTGAGGATAAATTAGCAGGAAGGGGCATCTTGGAATAAGACTCCATTATCCCTATAAGAATCTTTATCAAGTTGAACTTAGTTGATACACAAACCCACATCCTTAATAAATCGAAAGACCCATTTATCCTTTCATCACTATAGACGAACTGAGCAAGAATGGTTTTACCAAGCTTGGCCATATCGATTGTAATACGCTTAATTTTTATAATATATGATTTAATTATTTTTGTGGATAAAATTTTGTAAAATCCGAGAGTTGATATAAAAATTATAAAAATGCCACTAACTATAAATACGATGTCGACCCTTTCTCTTTTTTAGCTATCTCTTTCTCTTCTTCTCTTTTTCTCTCTTTCTCCCACCACCATCTCCGTTTCTGATTACCATCCAAACGACCTTTGATCAACTCAAAATTTGGGCTACAAGTAGATTTCGACCTCCCTAACACTTTGGTAATGTCAGATTTTTAGAAATCCAAAAATGGCAGGGTAATTTTCAGATGTCAAGCTGCCCCTACCTATTCTTTACCTTCCCAGCCTCTTTTCACCATTCAGACACCGGAAATGAGTTCAGGACGTCCAAAAACCTTGGATTGGACCTTTGGAACTCCGAGTATCGTTATTTGAAACTTGATCGGAGTTCGGATTTTCTTGCTAGAGCTGCTAAAAATTTTGTAGATCTAAGCATTTCCAGTTATTTCCAAAATACAAGACTTGTACTTTTGGAGTCCCCATATCCTAAGGAAGCTGTTGGTACCCTTCGATCATTATTCTGTCACCGTGAAAAATTTTCTGGTCACCGGAGTCTAGCAACCACTAACCAGACATTTTTGGACAGAATATCTGACTTGTTAAATTGATTCATCCGGTACCAACCACACCTTAGTGCCATTTTTAGATAGTGAGATATGATTTTATTTGTGAAATTTAAGTATATTATTTAATTAATGTGATAAATTTATTTTATTGAATAATTTGATGAATTGCATGATTATGAGGATTATTGGAGAATATATTTAGACATTATAATATAATTATGAGATGATTATTAATAAAATTGAATTATGGATTATTGAGTTGATAATGTATGTTGATCAAATATATAATAAATT
>CATIWF010005788.1:0-74207 GCA_949630135.1 Balakata baccata | reverse complement strand
CCCCAAGTCCATTCGATGTGGGACGTAACAGCTCCCACGGTCAATCCGTGACGCCCTCATCACGGGTGGCCCACCGGAGGGCCCATCTCTGGGCAAACCCGGGGCAGGCTCTGATACCACTTGTCACGGGGCCATTACTCTCTCCCCCAAAAGCGCGCTCCAAGGGGTGTGCAGCGCGCTCGCTTATATGTTCAGGACATCCCCCAGATTCATCCGACGTGGGACATAACAGCTAGCACTGTCTATTAGAGGCCGCATCTTGGCTGGTACTCGTCACAGTGCAAAAATGACAAGGACCATTATTGTACGTAGGAATTACCTTCATTTTATCAAGAAATATCAGAGGTGGGAATTTATTGATTTCCTTAGAATGAATTTCTTTCTGTCTTTTTATATTTAATTTTACACCTTCATTGGCCATGTTCAATTGTACCTGCCTCTAATGTTCTTTGGCCTTTTCCACTAATCACCGGAAAACCTTATTGAGGTATGAAAAGCGTCGCTCAAATATTCCAGCACACATTTCACCTTGCTTCCGTGTGAAAGAAGGAGACCATGTTATCGTCGGCCAATGCAGGTCTGTGTCCAACAGTGTTTAACTTCATTGGAGTAGCTGTTGTTTATGTCCTTTCGGGTGAAAGTGTGCGTAGTCATTGTGTATATTACAGGCCATTATCTAAGACAGTGAGATTCAGAAAGTCATCCCAGCAGGGTCTTCTGGTGGTGCGAAGAAGGCTTTTACAGCAGTATAAGGAGCGTGATTTTTTTAGTATCATACTGTGCTGGATTGGCTCTCTTAAGCTCATATGATTTTCCGATCTGGTGCAATTTTTTTTTTTTTTTTTTTTTTAATGTTGGGTTAGAATGCTGATGCAAAATGTATGGAAGTTTATACGGCTGATGGGAAATGTACGTTAACACAATTTTGAATATATTTATTTTGGTGGGTGGTGATTACGGTTACGGGTGTTTTATCACATTATTCACCTTAACTCGGGCTTTCCCGAAACTCTAGGACATCAAATCTCGACCAAATTTCTCCATGTTTGAGACAGGATTCAGTTAGCGGTGGTGAGTATGGAGACTGCAAGAATTCAAGTGATGCGCCTTTTTATAATTTGCTTTAAGGAATGAAATAATGGAACAAGTTAAAGCTGGTTTGCATTTTTATTATATTATTTGATATGTTAATGTCAATAGTTAAAATATTTTCATCGATAAATGCGGTTTAAAATTCAAAAATAATAAGATCATTAGGGAATTGTGCTTAGGTGCGGTTGCTTATACGTGAGTCAAATGCTACATCAGATCAGAATTTTGCTTATAATTTTTGTGAATGTTAGAATTCAATTATAGTTATTGTGAATTCAGTCAAATCATGCTAATATCGGTTTTTACAAACAATGGACTGAACGGATGAGTACTACTGAATGAAACCACAAACAAGTTTTGTCTTGGGAAAAAGACATAGGTAGCCTCGCGAAATAGAACAATTGAAACCAGTTGTAACATATTTACGTGCATAACATTTCAATAGTTTGTGGCAAAAATTATTTCTTTAAAAATATGCCTAATTTTCTGAATTATATATATATATATTTTTTTTTTCTTTAAAATATTATATTATATATTTAAAATTATATATGTCATAATTATTTACATATTATAGTATATGCATGTATGTATAGCAGAATATAGTATACGATCAGTAAAAAATTTATAATTATGCCATTAAAATATTAAATTCATAGATATTAAATGGAATGCAACTATGAAAAATTATATGTATGGTATACATATAGAATATGTATGTTATATATTTATCTATTTATAAAGGTGTACCTAATCTTCTAATTTATGTAATTTAATTTACATTTATCTTATATTCATATATTTCAAAAGTCCATTTCATCTTTGGGTGTGTTATATGCATGTTATATGTTTATTTTATTTTTATTATTTAATATTGATGGGGATTTAAAAAAAAAAAAAACTTATCATGGTATTTATACAAACTGCAATTGTGCAAATATTATATGTAAGGTATATGTAAAGTTCATTATCTAATTTTTCTCCTCCGAGAGAAATGAATTATAAAAAAATCTGAAATTATATTTTTAAAATAACAACAAATTTATCAAACAAATTGTCTTATTTTATATATTTTAGTTATACGAAGATTATATGTAAGATATACATACATGTGAATAAATATTTTGTAGTTTTAGAAATCATAGCTGATAAAATGTGACAAATCTAGTGTTCTTCGATTACATTCAAATTTGAAATAAGAAATAAAAAATTACAAAGTATAAGTGAATTATATCATAATTATATATGTAGTATAGGTTTTACAAATTATTATTATTATTATTATTATTATTATTTACTAGTATTATTCTCAATTTCCAACTCCAAAACTCATCATCTTCTCCTAACATAAATACCAAATGCAAAACTTCAATGACTAGAACTTCTATTAATGGAAATAGAAATAGAAGCACCTAATCTAAATAATTACAAAATATATGTGAATGATACAATATGCATACAAAGCCATGAAAACAAAATTGAATTATGCAAGGACAATGAAATGTTTATATGTAGGTTACATATATTATATGTTATTATTATTATTATTATTATTATTTACCAGTACTATTCTCGATTTCCAACTCGAAATCTCATCATCTTCTCCTAACATATATACTAAATGCAGAATTTCAATGACTAGAACTTCTAATGATGGAAACAGAAACAGAAGCATCTAATATAAAAAACTACAAAATATATGTGAATATACAATATGCATACAAAGCCATGAAAACAAAATTGAATTCTGCACGGACAATGAATTGTTAAAGATCCCTTAACCTAGAGATCTTTCTACAAACTAACCTTCAAGTAGACAAGCTCCAATACATACAAAATTTAGAAAGATAAATTATATCTAGTTATTATCAGTTAAACAGAAATATTAGAAACACGTAACTAAATGAACTAGAGAGAAGAAGATCATCAATTCACCACATAAAATGCTAAAAACATGAATAACATCAAAATAGATGTATGACTAGTGTAATAGATAAAAAGTCCAAAGCTTTGTACAATAATATAAAATGAGAGAAAAATAAGTAAAATAAAAGGGGCAAATACACATTATATACTATGAAAAAGATTGTTACAATATCAAAAACTAGGTATTGCATCATCATATAAGCTCTGTTTGACATTGCAAAAAACGTTTTTTTGGAAAAAATTTGTATTTTTAATTTTTTTTTTGAATTTTAAAAACTGCTTTAGGTAGAATCAGATAAATGGATATTTTTTCTAAAAATAAATTTTAAAAAAACAGTTTATAAAAAATTAAAAAAATTAATCAATTAAATAAAAAAAATTCAAAATATGTTTTTCAGAGTATCAACCGCAATATCAAACATCATTATAGTCTAAAAGGAGCATACAACATAATTTGCTAGGTGGGAAGTAAGAAAAAAATGGCTAATAAACAAAATAAATTTTGTTTCAAAAAAACAAAACTAAAAAAAAAGTGATGTTTTATTCATTAAATAATAAGCAAAAGAATGAACCTAATAAGTTTAAGCTGTCAGGTCTCAATTCTCAAAACAAGAAAAAGCATATCCTATGAATATTCTTGTGTCATTCCATAACATCTCTTTACTTTTCCTCCTTCCCTTTCGCAGCAAATCCCTTATTTCTCTCTACATTTTCTTTATCTTTCTATAGTATGCTGCAATTTGAAGCTATAATCTCTCATAAAAATATACAAATAATAAGATCCAAATAAAAAATAATTTCAAAATAAATTAGAGCGAAAAAGAAAGGGGAAGTAAGCGAAGACAATCCTCGGTGAACAACAATGGCAGATTTGTGTTCTTCAGATTTGACAATAAACTTTGATTGTCGGTGAACTCAGCAAGATAAGGCTTGGTGAATAGCAAACATCTCATGTTTCCAGTTTCTAGATCCTCATCTCACAAATTCGAAACAAAATTAAAAAATTGCATAGAGAAGGATAAATAGTTTAATGGAGAATGGAAAGATAGCAAGTTTAAAATTTTCGAATTTTATAGGTTTTAAAATTGAAAGAGAGAGAATGGTGCATGAAACATAGAAAAGAGTCGATAAAAGTTGATACTATTTAGGTAATATTGTTCTAAAAAGTGTTACAACAGGTGATTTTCTATTTTGTCTTCTCAACCGAGAAGCCCGCACGAAGAACATGAGAATTTCTTAGCTGGTTTTAGTTTCCGTATAATACGTTATCCATAAACTAATCTTATTACAAAATGATATTAATATATATTGTATCTACATCGATTAATAAAAATAAAATAATTAAATATATATTATTTTATAATTAAATTAGTTTATAAATAATATGTTAGACTGAACCTATCTAAAAATATATTTGAAAAAAAGTACACGGCATATGCTTATGTTCGGAAAAAGAGATTGCGAAAAACATGTATGTGGCACTTGAGGGCAATTGACACAATTATTACTTTCTATATACGTAATGTTGTTTATACATCACAAATTAAAAACTACAAAAGCAAAGTTTAAAAAAAAAAATAAAATTCTCAATGTTATGCCACACCATATCTTTATTATATATTATTGCTGAACCATATTATTATCAGATATTTAATTTCACAAATTAAGTATTTCATTTCTAGAAATAACAGTATTTTCATTAATATTAAAATTTTTAAATGTCATCATCACTTTCCAATCACTCATATTTATCACACAACCGTGACTCATATACTTCCCAATCTTCTCACTCATTAAATTACCTTATATATATATATAGTCTTTAATATATTTTTGTATATCTCTGTGTTTATTTTTTGACAAATATATTTATATGTTATTCAAAATTATTAAACTATACATTAAAAATATATGACAAGTATATATATATATATAATATGTTTTGTATATCTCTATTTTTTTGATAAAAATATTTATGTATTGTTCAAAATTATTAAATATACATTAAAAATATATGACAAATATACATACTAAGCTTTAATAAATCTCATATATTTCAAAAAGTTCATAATTTTGTAATTGAAATTCAAATATAATAATGTAATGTAGTGATGAGAAGAAAATTTAGGTCAAGATTAGAAAAAAAAGATAGAAAAAAATATAGAATTTAAATGAATAGAGTTAATAAAACTACCATTTATTGGAAAAAAAATAAAAATACCCTTATATTTAAAAAGATTGAAAAGTCTAAATTAAAAGAGAAATTAAAAAGTATTTTTCCTTAAGAAAAATAAGTATGCAGTCTTTTTCGTTAATCTTGTTTATTGAGCTTATGGGGATGATAAAGCCCAACATTATTGCTTTACAGCCCAATATATAAGCTACCATCTAGGGTTTTTTCTCTGTGCCTTTAGTAACTCGTCTACCTTCTTCCTTTAACGTCTGCGACTGCGAATCTTCCACCATGGCGGAACAAGTATGCCTCTCTTTCTCTTTGCATTTCTCCTTTCATCTTTCGCTTTATCTCTGTCTTCTGTGCCATATCTAACCGTTTGCTTAATCAGAAAGTTTATGGAAAATTACTTTACTGCGGTTTCATTTCGCTTACGAAAGATGAATTTGCATTTTTGTTTAACTTAATATTTTGAGCAGACGGAGAAAGCATTTTTGAAGCAACCAAAGGTTTTCTTAAGGCATGTTTACTCTCACAAGTTTTTTTTTTTTTTTTTTCACAAGGCATGTGTTTAATTTATTATTGGTTTTTACAGCTCCAAGAAATCTGGAAAGGGAAAGAGGCCTGGTAAAGGTGGAAACCGTTTCTGGAAAAGCATTGGATTGGGTTTCAAGACTCCTAGAGAGGCAATTGAAGGTTTACTGGTTTACTTACATTCGTTATCTCCCTTTTGCAGATTTTTGTAACCATATTTGTTTTTGTATGTTTTTATTCGTAATTATTATACTTATTGATTAGTTAATGATTGGTTAGGAAATATCAAGGTAATTTGGATCTTTAGAGATTGATGTGATAATTTCTTGTTCAGCTGCTGCAATATAGTTTGTTCTTATTGTTAAACTAAAGCCTTGATTCGTAATGGCACAAGTTTTTCAACCTGGCATTTCTCTTAATGGCAATGATGTGTACACAGTATATTTTGTTCTAGTAGTAAAATGTCTTTTTATTTTAAGGAACCACATTTCTCCTTTACATTCAATTTTTGTGAAATTATCATCTTGAACAATGGGATAATCTCAAAATTTTTTTTGCTAGATTAGTTGGGACACTCTGCTGTCTCTATCACAAATACTTTTTGCAGATCAATTTTCATCTTCATACTAGACTTTAGACTAATGAATATGGGTGAAATAAAGTAAACTTGATGCTCATTGTTAGCTGACCCATGGAGCATTTTGTCTTGCAGCATTTTATATTGTTGAGCTTGGCCTGTTTATTAAGCGTACATCCTTCTGTCAACTTTATTGCCTCAAATTCTAGATGTTTTATTCTAACAAATTATGTGCTGCATAAAGTGCTTCATAGAATTTGGTTACTTTGTGCATTCTGAATACCTATATTTATGACCCAGTTCCCATACTTCTTTATTGCATGCTTAAGCAGAGTTGATGTAGTGGTTTGTTCTAACACTTTGCTTATTGGCTTATTAGAGTTCCGCATTGTGATGGTTGGGGTTGTATCTTTGCGTACAGGAACCTATATAGATAAGAAATGCCCATTCACTGGCACTGTGTCTATCAGAGGCCGTATCTTGGCTGGTACTTGTCACAGTGCAAAAATGTCAAGGACCATTATTGTTAGGAGGAATTACCTTCATTTTATCAAGAAATATCAGAGGTGGGAATTTATTGATTTGTTGAATTCCTTATAATTAATTTCTTTCTATGGTTCAATTTCTTTTCTTTCTTTCTATATTTCTTTCCCTTTCAGTGGTCATTTTTAATTGTTGCCTAAAGTGTTTGTCCTCGTTCTACAAATCACTGGCTTTCTTGCTGGAATTCTTATTCAGGTACGAAAAGCGTCACTCAAATATTCCAGCTCACGTATCCCCTTGCTTCCGTGTGAAAGAAGGAGATCATGTTATCATCGGCCAATGCAGGTCTGTTTTTAGTAGTGTTTAACTTCATTGAAGTTACTGGTGTCTACATCCTCTTTGCTTGAAAGTGTGAGTAATTATTGTTTATTCTACAGGCCGCTTTCAAAGACAGTGAGGTTCAATGTACTAAAGGTCATCCCAGCAGGGTCTTCTGGTGGTGCAAAGAAGGCTTTTACAGCAATATAAGAATCTTGATTTGAGGTATCTTATACTGCTGGATCGGCTGTCGTAAGCTCATTTTAGATATGATTGGCGCTTTTTTATGGCATTTAGAAAAGTTAAACTATTTGGTGAACTTAGTCTAAATTTTTTTTTTCATATTCTGTACTAGGTTTTTTAATACTCTATAATGGAGGTTTAGACATAAGATGCGAAATGTATGCCAACAGCATTTTTTGAAGATATTTATTGCGCTATGGTGGTGGGTAGTGATTATATGTACTTGATCACCATATTATTTTACATTGTTTTCGTGCTAAATTAACCTTTATTTGGGTTTCTTGAAATTCCACGACATTAAAGTGAAGAAAAATTTTCTAGGTTTGAGACATGGTTAAGTTGGTTGAGACAGGTATTCAAGCGTTTTCTGCTGGTCATTTTCAATTGGTTGAAGGTCTTCTTGTTCTTAACTATTGGTTCTTACTTGTCCTGCTACTCAACTGCTATATATATATATATATATATATATATATACAGAAAATTATCGGATAATGGCATGTTTGTGCTGCCATTTTACACTTTTCTGTTACCATGTTCAAATTGTTGCGCTTTCGTTTCGAGAATATATATATTATTATTGGAATTAAGGGAAATAATAGATTTAGCAATCTGCATCTTCCCACGCTTGTTTATTTTGCGTTATTGCATAATAAATGTCAACTAATTGACATCATCTAAACATTTTTACATCAGAAAATAACTAATGACAGAACAATGTTAAATGAAATTTCTCAAGTTATCTCTACTTGATTACTTGATTTATCATAGGTGATAGATCTCGTGGGATTTTATTTGGACCCGTTAATCATAATTATGTAGTAAGTTCTTTATTATGATTTTTAATAAAAGTGAAATTGATGGGAAAAAAAAAAAAGCGGCATTGTGTAACGGAGAGTAAGGTCGCCTTAAGTTCATGTTAGGATGATTTTAGCCATTCATAAAAGAATGAATTGGTTTGAAATTAAGTTTTATTACATAATTTTTTTCACCGAAAAGAAAAAAATTTCATCCTAGTTTTTAAATTAATGAATAATTTGGCTCTATTATGATTCATTACCCTATCACGAGATCTTAAACCAAATAACAGGAGTAATATAAATTTCTTAGAAAAATGGCAGTAAACAACCTGCCAGAATCAGTGAATTTCTCACCTCTCTCTCCCACATTTATCACTACCCAACAACTCGCTACCGGTCCGTACTGGACTCACCATCTTCATTCCCCCATCAAAACGCTGCGGACAAACCCTTACAAAGAAGCAAATTAGGCTCCATTTCTAATCTCTCATCTCAACCAGAACGTCGTCCTCTTCTTCCGTTCCGATAATTCTAATTCTTCCATTTAGTTTCGTGTACTCCGTTACTCATGTACTCTAATACGGTGCCGCATAGGAAGTAGGAACTAAATTTTGGAATACAGCAAAATATGGAATTGGAAAAAGTGCTACATATGATATATACCTTGCATATTTCTGCATCTTTGTACTTGATTCATATGAATGATATGGAATTGGAGATAGTAATATTATGGTGTTCATGTTTATGAAAATTAACAGCGTACTGAATGGAATTGATGTGTATGACTACTCTACTCTGATCTCATTTAGGTTAGATATATAGAAAGATGAAGATATTTGTGAGAAAGAAATTGGTAATAATTGTTCGATCCAATTCTAAACGACATTTTTTGTGCAGTCCCAAAAAAAATTCATTAATGTATTAATTAATATGATGGGATCAGAATTAACTCATGAGCATTTACATCTCTGAATTCTTTTTTTTTTTTTTTCTATTTTTCTGGCTGTTTTGGGCCCTTAATGATTTTAATCATTGGTAATGCCCCCCTATTATTTGATTATTTGTAGCAAAATTGGTAAAGTTGCGAGTGATGTGATATGTCCGCTTAAAATTTCTGTTAATCTGACTTTTTTAATTTCTTTCTCATTTTCAGCAATTGAGAAAAACCTGCAATCAAGAAATGCGTAATACGCCCACTAATTAACCCAAATGATACTCAGAAAGGTTTAATATTTGGCCTATAATTATAACTATTCTTTCTTTTTTTTTTCCTAAGAGATAATTATAAGTACCTTAAAATGGCCTGATACCATGCATGCAAAGGAAGGTATACATGTATTGCTTTCTCTAAAATAGCTTCGAGTAATTAACTACTAACAACTCAGGTACCACTTAATTGGAAGAGGTTAGCAATATATATATACTTATTATTTACAAATTGCAATTCAACTCACTTTTCCTTGTTATAACAAATTCCACTAATTAATCGAAAAATAATTATCTTACATTGAATCCATTAATTGGTTACGAGAAATGCTGCTTTTCTTAACATTTTTTTTTTCTCCAATTTGTCCCAACACATTTCTCATTGAAAAACCTATCATGTGAGTAGCGGTGTGGGGGAGTAGAGTAGGGACTTGAAGAGAAGACTGGAAGCCAGTAGTGAAAATGGCTTATGGAATGAAGATTTAAAAGGGTAATTAGCAATATATGAATGACTTAGGCTCCGTTTGTTTCAGTGCATTTGGTGCATTTAAAAAAATTGGTCAACAGATAATATTTTTCTAGTTAAACAGAAAATATTTTTCTAGTCAAAAAGAAAACTAAGTCATTTTTTAGAAAAATAACTTCTTCTTTTAAAAATAAAAAGTCATTTTCCGGATATTGACAAACTTATATAAATAAAACTTTTTACACTAAAACTAACTAAATATATACTAATTAATATTAACTACCGAAGATCATTTCTGGTGACCTCCAGCCACCACCGGTTATTGGAAATTTTAAAAAAAAAAATTATTATTATATGCAATTTTCTTTTATATATAGTTATAAATTAAAATTTTCAAATTTTGAGAAATTTTAAATATTTTAATAGCTTTTTATATGCAAAAGAAAATAATATTTTTCAAAATACATCAAGCACTAGAAAATAATTTTTTTAAAATTTTATGTGTACAAACAAACAATAAAAAAAAAAATTATTTTCCAAGTCCAGAAATATTATTTTCTGGAAACAAACGGAGCCTTAAAACAAAAATCTGACATTTAGAAATTGGTTACAATGTAGGTATAAGGTTCCATGCTGGAATTGGATAAATCAGATAATAAGATGACATTTTAACCAATCAAAGACCTTGTAAAGCTTTAATTAAGCATCCCTATATCAGATTGCATTGCACTGCAAATGAATATATAATCTTCTATCAAAGCTCGGCCTTACACTTCCACAACACCTGGGAACTAGCCTGCCTCCTTTCTTAACAAGTCCATTCCAAATAGCTTAGTCCAACAATGTATGTCAAAATATCATTGAATTGATTATATGATATGGATGGGTCTACGTGAGTGTAGAAAGAGAATTCTGAGTTTTTCCAAACTTAAAACAACAGAAAAAATTGCATTTCTTACAACCAATTTCCTAATATGCATGGAACACAATCTGCAAGTAATTATTCACATGCCCACTAACTAATCCTGGTGCACAAGTAGGAATACACAAATATGTAGAAAAACCAAGCTTTAAACATTGTTCAATAACACATTGATTTTCTGCCCATCGCTGCATGGGAAACTACTTCCACTATAACATCCTTTCTTCTGCTTGATCCCTTTGCCATGATCTTCGAGAACGAATGTAGTATTTGTTTGGCCATTGCTGAATAAAACACACCAGAAGAAAGGACCCTTGTGAAACCCAACCAAACCTACTCCCACCTCAGCGTGTGATTTATTTCTCACAAGGGATAAGGTTGTGATGTCTTTAACAAGAGCATGAGCAAAGGCTTGCCATGGCTCAGTATACTTGGATTCACACCCAACAATGTGGCCAGTTATGGTGCCAAACGTCGGTAGCTCTACACCACAATTGGGAGCAAAAACCTCAGTGAAGTCATCTTCGGGTGGTTTGCAGTTTACAGTTCTGTTGCTGGTGCAGTAACCCTTGCATAGCTCAACATACTGCAAGGCCATGCAGCCAAGTCCAGGGCTGTCACTAAGCGGTGGAAGTTTTTGGGCTGTTCGATTCTTGTTAATGATTTCCACAAGATCAGTTGCAGGATTTCCTGTTTGTCAAACATCACATATAACAATCAACCGTTGGAAAATTTCAGTATGCGAAGCTCTAGTGAGTACAATATTGTTATTAATGGTATGTATGCTCCAGTTCATTTACTTCTTTTCTTTTTATATATTAAATAATGTATGTGTATATTTCACATTTATAATCTATTGATTATCCACAGAAAATTTATTATCAACTTGTTGATTACAATGAGATAAATATCTCTGATAAAAGATAATCTTAAAAATGTTCATAACCAGAAAAGACAGTGAATTGAACATTCATTAAGCTTCTAGGTTATCACTAGGTTTATTTTGAGAAAAAATCTCATTTTCCATGATATTATGATATTTGAATAAACCAGTGAGTTTTTAAAGAGTTAAGGAAACCGAACTGTGACGCCTGATAATAACTTTACAGGTAGTGCTTAATGTTAACAGTTATGATTTTGGTCATAATATGAGTCTTTTATAACTTGAAGTCATTTGACTTGAGATGTCAAGACTGTCCTTTTATGAGTGGCTGTAGAGGTGCTCTTGCCTTGTATTTGGTTATTCATGCTTGATAATCAGACTAGTAGTTATCATAGTTAGTCATGTAATGAGACATGAAATTACCAATAGTAGGACTCGTTACCCTGCAACACCAGGACAAGATCCTAATTGAGTTGATATTTTAATTATGATAAAATAAATTCCTGACTAGAAGAAATATGACTTATTCGATATAAGATTGATATTATTAGTTATACTAATAATGATAAGTCTTATTTTAATCAGAAGGCAAATTACTACTCATTAGTATATTGACCAATAGGGTTTGATGTGATGTAACCTTAATCAATATCGGGATTATAACGAGAGGACTTAATATTATGATTTAGAAGTTAAATTAATATTCGATATTTTATTGGTAATTAAAGGGAAAATTTCAAAATAATACTTAATGTGTCCAGATATACTAGAAATTTGAAAATGTGTCTGACATTCTGATAAAATTTTTGACCTTATAAGTCACATTCAAATTAAATTATTTGGTTAGTCAACATTTAGGTTGTGAGGATTAATTTAATTGAGAATTAAATTAGAAATGATCACTTATATTATTTGAGTTAAAATTAATATCGATTAATTATTTCTCCTATATAATTTTAATTAAAGTATTAATTAAAATTATTATAATTTAATTAAGTTGTTAATTAAATTAATTATAATGATATATTATAGTAATTATCATGATTAATGTGGCATTGCTTCTTCCACCTTGCATTAAGCTATTAATGTACTATTAATGAAATTTTGTCACATTGCACATTAAGCTATTAATGCATTTTGCCTTGCATTGTCACCTTACATTATAGTATTAAAGTGTTACTAATGCAATATTGCTACTTGTCAATTCATTTATTTAAATAAAACAAAGAAAAGCAAGAGATAAGAAAGAGTGAAGAGAAGAAAAACGTGAGAGAGAAAAGAAGGAAGAAAAAAAAAGAAGAAAAAAAAAATCCTCTTGTTATTAGAAAAGAAAAATAGAGGTAGAGTATCAAAAGGAGAAATTTGGTGATCATACATCTTGAATTAGCAAAAGAATTTTATCAAATCCAACTAAAGATTTTGGTATTTTTGCTTGATTTGTATTTTTGGTGAACTCGGTTCTAAAAAGTTTGTCTTAACCTTTTATTTTTCCATTTTATTCTAAAAATCATGGAATGATCTTAATAAATGGATATTATCTATAAAGATTACTAAATATAATTTATAAAAGTTATAAATAAATATTCAAAGTTAACATATAAAGTGTGATTGTATGTTTTGGTTAAATTAAAAAATCTATAATTTTAACTTAAATTTAAAGCTCCTATCAATCCAAAAATCTTTTTCGCTTCCAACAAATATAGACTTCGAATTTTAAAGTTGATCAATTACACGGTCATCATCAGTTGCAACAATTATTTAATCACATATTATCTTCTGATTTATAAAGTTTAAACATATGTTTATGTAAACTACGGGATTATTTTAAGACGTAAAATATGTCCCTAAGAACAAATTGAGGAGGATTCCCAAATTATTTGAGCATTCTCAGTAAAACCTGATTGAATTTACATTGGGAAGTTTTAAGATAGCTATGCAGGCGATGTTTTGGATGCCAAATCTCTCGACTTTTTGAAGGGATTTTTACAAAAATGAAAAAAAAAAAATCTAAATATTTACCAAATAACTCCCCTTCAAGTTTTTTTCCAAAAACAATGAAAGTGTTAAAAATATTATAAAAATGCATAAATTTAATATTTGCCAAAATTTTAATGAAATTTAAAATTAAATAAAATTTATTAAAAATTTATCTAAGATTTATCTTACCTAATAATTGATTCTTTAGTATATCCTTTTTCGAAGGTATTTAAGAGACTTTAACAATTTCATGAAGTATGTTTAGCTATTAATTATGTATTGGTTCCAAGAAAAGCCTACAAAGCCTTGAACTACGCTATTTCTCCCTGCAACAAAGATGAGTGAGAAGCATGAAATGATGAAATGAGGGCAGTTGGGCAGATTTTTTCGTTTCACAATCCCACATTGCCCAGCAGTATTAGGAATATTAATCAATCCCCACATTGCCCAGCAGTATTAGGAATAATCAATCAAAAATCTTTATCATAAACACTTCGAAGATGCACACGTCTAATTAAATTAGTGAACTTTAATAGCATAAGAGCGCAATACCATGGTCCTTAGAGCAAACAAAGGCAGCTGGAAGAAGATGACAGAGAAGAATCCACTTGCAGCAGCAGAGCTTGTTGAGCATCTTCATCACCGCCAGCACCTTTAATAGTTATAACCCTCAAAAGGCTGAGAAAGAATTGAAAAGGGAACAAGAAAAGAAACCCTAATCACATAAAGGATTCATCTTCTTTCTTTCTCAATATTATGATAGAAAGAATGAATGCGAGCATAGTCTGCAGTGTCTTTGTCCTCTGCTCTCTGGGTGGAAAAGATTAATTTTTTAGTCCGCGTATAAAGTAGCAGGTTAAAAGGCCGAAAGTGTCGCGGAGATTAGGGACAAATTATAGAAATGGTGGTCCCGTGTAGCCGTTGTCTTTCTCACAAACACAATGCTTCGGCCTGGATACCTACTGAAGAGAGTTAGTCGCGTTTTTTTTTTTTTTTTTAAAGTTGTAATGTTTTGCAATTTTTCCTTTTTATTTGATGATTTTCTTTAATGAATATTATTTTCTATTCTCTTAAATAATGTGTGTTTGATTTTTAATTTCTTTTATTTTAGTTTTTTGAAAGTTATGATTTTAATTTTCTGCATTCTGCTTTTTTATTTTTTTCTGTTTTATGTGTTTGATTCATTTTTATTTAATTTTGTGTGTATTTATTTGTTTATTTAGTTATAAATTAGAAATACATTATTTTGTGCATATAAATTCATTAATTAAAATATATATATTCATTTGTTATATAGTGGAGATTCATTATAATTTTTATGTATTGTATCAAACAATAAGTATTAATGAACATGCTATTGAAATTTTAATAAAGTTGCATTGTATAATTAGTTAACACAATGAATCTGGACATAAAAATCAATGAACCTCAAGTATTTTAATCTAATTGAATATTAAGGAAAAAAGCAATGAGACTAAAAAACATGTAGTTAACAGTAAATGACTATTTAGTTAACACTTGATAAATCCACAGAATTTTAAATAAAAAATAATAAATATATTATTTAAATTTAATGAACATATAATTAAAATTCAATAAATCTACAAATAACACTTGATAAACCTTATATTATGGGGTGAAAAAAAGGCACACTTTTTTAGCACTGTGGCACGTGACGGAGGTCATAGTATAAAAATTCCAATGCTTCTATCCAATCCAGGGTCTGGGATGGGCTGCATATCTTACTAATGGATTGGGCTTGGGCCAATGGTGAATTTCTCACTTATTATCCGCAATAGCGCGGGATTGAGTAGTGTTCGGTTTTAATGATCTTTTGCTTTTAAAAATTTGTGTTTTAATTTGAATTAGGGTCTTCAACTTTTATAATCAACAAGCTAATATGGTAAACAATTTTATTTTAATTTATTTATAAATATAAAAACATCTTAAATGATATCACTCTCATTCATAGTTGTAAAAATCAGTCTGATCTGACTGGTCTAATTAAGAACCAATTATCAATCAATTTTAAAATCGATATGATCCGACTGGTCTAACTAAGAACCGATCATCAATCAATTTTAAATCCCAAATCCAAAAATAATATAGACAAGTCAGAAAACTGGCGAGCTAATCAGTTGAACTGAAAATTGGTCAATGGGATTTGAACTCCATCTTTCTTAGATGAGTTTGAAATTTTTAACCACCAAGCCACTTTCCTCTAAGAGTATTATATTTAAAGTATATAAATATATATTAACTACTATATTTTATCTATTAATAATACATATTTATATTAAAATACTCATTTAATTATTTCAATTTTATATTAGTAATTTATATTTTTTAAAAATTTAGTATAAATTATTTTTATTGATAAAAAGATTATCTAAATTTATAAATGATTTATATATATAAGTAATGGTATTTTTTGATAAAAAGTTTCAATATATTAGTAACACATGCGCGTGCGCATATATATATATATTGGATAAAGTCGAATTAAGGTATTTATAATTTTTATATTAATGTATAATATTACAAAATTTTATATATAAATTATTTTAAATCATTTTGATTGTTATTAAAAGTATTAATTTTTTAATTGATAAAGTTGATACTCTAATAAAATATTTAAAAATATTCCCTGGTTTATATTTAAAATTAAAAAAATACAAAGTTATAAATTAATTTAATTTACTCGTATTATTCAAGAAATTTATATAACTAGTTGAAATTAATGGTTTGTATTTTTATTATTAATATATATTATAATAAAATTTTATATAAATTATATTTTAATTGATAAATGAATAGATATTATAATGTAATTTCAGTATTTTAATTTTTAAAAATATAAATTGCTTAAATAATTTAATTTTATTATTTATTAAAACAATAAATATAAATATGCTATGTTAAGTAATTTTTTTTAATATAATTATAAATTGATTTTAATTATAAATATTATCTTAAATATATTATTGTGTATAGAATATGTATAGTATAAGTAAATTTAACATTTTATTTTGTATGAAATATATGTTAAATATTATATTTTGAAAAAAAAAATTATTTTATCATTTTGGCTTATGTTCAACTCCGATTGAAATTCTGTTTGATAAAATTAGCTGATAATCTAATTACTAACTACAAACTGATAATCCAGTTGTAGATGATAATTTAATAACTGATAATATAGTTGATTGAATTAAAAATATTTAATAAAATTAAATAAAAAAGTAGCTAAAAAATATAAAACGACATGAAAGGATATGTTTATACTAATAAAAAATAAAATATATTTAATTACTAATGCATAAATATGACAAACAGTAATTCCAGTAGTTGTTCACCTTCCTGCATTACGAATTTGGCCTTGATTTCCAGTTAGTGGCTTTATATGCTGGCTTAGTTGTATTTTAGAGGCATTTTAAGAGCTTTGTATTGCTACGAGACAATTATATGAATTATCTATTTAAATGTCAATAATAATCTTATCATAGTAATAATGCAAATATCCTTAGATTTAAGGTACTTAATGATGTCTTGGATATTGATTCTGTGCTTTAACTTAATTCTTTGTTGTCTCATAGAGGTCGCTCATAGGGTGGTGATTGAATATAACTTGAGGTATTCAAAGGTAATTGAGTAGCCAACAAAAGATTCATCACTCCTGATAGAAGAAGTGTATACCTATGATCTCTTGTCGAGATCATTACTCGGGAATCTCTAGCCAAAGTGGAAATGTCATGAAGATGGTCTTCAATGACATGTATAATTAAGTAATGAGTTTCAGCGACAAGATCTAACATCACTTGGGCTAGGTGTGACTTAGTCAGTCTAGCGGGAGCTGACACACAGTCCATGCTTTGAACCGAACGGGGTATATGATGGTGAAAGGACGAATTACACAAGTTATTATCTATAGAAAGATTCGTAGTCAAACCACCGACTTTCCGGTCAATTGGGGTTATGATGTGTTGTTCGATACTGCTCATGACTTGCTCAAATTAATTGTTAATTTGAGTTGCCAATATAATTAGGAACTTAATGGATCACACGCGTTGAAGGTGTAGGGAACAAGTAAAATGATATTGGATATGATGTGACGCCTTACCTATATAACATGACTATGCCTATTATTTTAACCGATAACAGGAACAATCTCATTATATAGATATAATGTCACTATCTTTGCTTATCTTGTCCTATTACTGATTATTCATATTCTGGATTACTATATTTTTTTCCATATAATATATAGTTTTGGGCTTAGGCCCCATACGTATACATAATACATATATCTAATATTGTGTCATATATAAGCTGTTTCTACAGTACCCATATGTATGGATACACAAAATACAAAACATAATAAGCTAGACCCACAAACCGAGTCTCAAATGTCTTCTCTTGATATGGACTCTGGCAGACTTCTGTTCTTTCAACTTTGCTATCTACAAGTTCCTTGACCTACGTGAGAAAAACTTACACTAAGCTATCTCTAGTTTAGTGGTACATATATGCATTGAGATTTTTCCATGCAAACATATAAACAAGGTATAACATATATCATGTCATGACATTATGTATCATAGCATTATGAATATTATATCATGTTTATGAAAGCTATATAAATGTTGTATCACTTATATACAATGTTTGTGTTCATTTTATATTATATGCCTTAACATTTTTACCATTATTCGTGCCATCAACCTTTTACCATTAATTATATATGTCATGTTCATTTTTCTTTTGAATAAGTAACTTGGATAAATATAGCCCAAACCTCATTTCCTGGACTGGTCGGATACGAGGTGTGAAGTAGGTGCATCTAGTCCAAGAATAGTCATCCTACTCACTTTTTGTATATGATAATAAAGTAGGCGCTCCCAGTCTAGGGTCAGACATCCTATATACCCATTGTGTCCTATATGCTAGTCCGAGCTCCTCAAGTCAAAAGACTAAGTATAATAATGGATATGAGTACCGGGAATAGGAGCACCCAGTTTAGGGCTAGCAACCATATTCTCCTCTCATACCTTGTAGCGATACGTATCATTTATCCCCTTTTACAGTACACCATCTATCCTAAAGTAGTCCTCGAGTGGAGAAATGGGCATTTATACTCAATCTCATTTTTCTTGATTCCATCATATTATTTATAATTTATGCATGTTCATATATCACATTTATACTTAAATATATGTTTTTATATATTTTTACATCATACTATGACATTTGTGCATATTTGGCATGTTTCGGACCCACCAAAATATCCTTAAAATATAGGTCACTATTGTTGTGAATAGTGTTATCATGGCCATGATAAATTAGGCTGGTTGTGATACCTGGTCGTGAAGGGTGCTGCCTCTATTTTCCATCAGCTATGAACAGTGTCGTCATGGTCATGACAAATTCAGCATAGTTGTGACTCCGGTTGTGAAATGTCTTAACTTGTGTCTATGGTCAAATTTTGTCAAAATTCCACTTCTAATCACTTCCTAAACACGCATAGAACTCATCTATGGTCTTTGGATACCAAAAAAATTAGTTATCACAACTCAAATAAACCCCCAAAATGGGTCAAAACCAAGTTCATAACACATGTTTTATAAATGCATCTTACCATTTATAACACATTTGCTATTTGCATACTTATAACCATATTTATATATATTTAAATACTCTAATTAACCTTTCTAATATTTGATCATGCCATGTTATGCTTTCATTTTATACAATATCCTATTGCTTAAAAAATAAGCATGTTCCACAACATATAAGTGCATATTTCATTTTATACATGCATTTATCACATTTAAGGGGCAAATAACAATGCATATATGAACAAACCTCTATTAGGAGCTTGACAAAAACTCAACTAAGAAGCTATCTTCTCCCTCTTATTTTTGTCTTCCTATCATAATAATACCTTATATGAAATACTATGTCTATGGTAGCATGACAAAAATATAAAACTAACCCATATTCCCCAAACTATGGTTATAATGCATGATTTCTACTCTATATTATGGTACCTCACTTATAATAACTTCAAAAATCACAAACACATACAAAATCTAACCACCCTTCATCTTCCTCCAAGGGTTTCTATACCAACCAACGCAATCTTTCCATATAACTTCATAATCACAATAAAAAGATGATTTTCTTAGATTTCCTCACCTTTTGAAAGTAGAAACAACCCTTGATCATGCAAGGATATGGTGGGCTCTATTGCACTAACTTTCTCTCTCCTCTAAAATCTCACTAAAGATGATGATTTCTTCAAATCTTGCTTTCTTTATTGTTTTGATGTTAAATCACTCAAAAACCATAAAGAATCACTCCTTTGATGTTCTTAGGTGTGTGTGAAAGGGGTTTAGGGTTTGAGGATGGAAAAATGATGAAAAATGGTGATACGATCGTGGAAAAAACTTTATATAGTCACAATTCATGGTCATGAAGGTTCCTTTTCATGGCCATGCAAAGTTACTGCAACAACCGACTTCAAACCGTTATGCTTATTCATCTTCTTGGATTGTCATGGCCGTGACATCCCCTTGTCACGGTCATGACACTTTAATTTTTCATAATTATTGATTTATTTCATCCCTTTCTTGAAACCGAAACTAAAACCGACTAATATACATCAATTATAACTTCATTATAACATTAAATCTAACTCATAAGTAGACCCTAGTTAGTGGGTATTACATTGGATCCAAAAATATGAGTGAGAAGTTTAGGTCAGATGGTGTCTTGATTGCGGAAGGGTTTCGTGGTTCAAAAGTTATTGAAGCTATGCGGGCTTGCAGCGTAACAGCATGCAAGTGTGGCAGCCTGTCGTGACCTCTCGATGCCTAGCGCGTACTAGCGTTGTAGTCTAGCAATAGGCCATCGCGATGCCCATTGTTCCCGTAACAGAGGCTGGTAGCTGCCAGTTCGTCACGAGCTTGTGATACCTAGCTCGACCACACGACAGCATGCCGGATGCATTTTTAAGGTTATTAGGCTAGGAATATGTTTCCTAATTAATACCTAACCCTAATATGATTAAGAGAACATATAAATAGACCTTTAAAGGAATAAAAAGGTAAGCCTCCATCAGAATTAAAAGATTTAATTCTTAAAACACTATATCAAGAACACATTACATTGCTAGTGCATAGTGAGTGTTCTAGCTATAACCTTTGAGGGTTTTGTTCTTCTCACTTTGCATGGATTTCCGTTAGAGGCATATCTAATTGGATTGCTATAGTTTGTGTAAAAACAGAGATATGAGAATGTATTTCTTATTTTTATTGCTACAAGCTTTACATATTTATATACAAAGATGAAATGCTAATAAGACAACTATACTAATTAGGATATTTACAACCACTAATTAGGGGATTATCTAATTAGGATATTTGCTACCATAAATTAGGGGATTATCTAATTAAGATATTATATTATGTAACACTCCCCCTCAAGCTGGAGCATAGATATTAATCATGTCCAGCTTGTTACAAAGATAATCAACTCAAACCTCATTTAAAGCTTTAGTGAAGAGATCTCCCAATTGTTTTCCTATCTTCACATATCCTATGGAGATCAAACCTTACTATAGTTTCTCCCATACAAAGTGGCAGTCGATCTCAATATATTTTGTTCGTTCGTCGAAAACAGGATTAGAAGCAATATAAAGAGCGGCTTGGTTATTACACCACAACTTTGTTGGTACTGTAATATTGAGACACACCTCAATCAAGAGTTGACATATTCATATAATCTCATATATAGATTATGCCATGGCCCGATATTCTGATTCAGCACTTGAGTGTGATACAACATTTTGCTTTTTACTTTTCCATGAAACTAAATTTTCTCCAATAAAACCACTATAGCCTGATGTAGATCTTCTATCAATCTTTGAACCTGCTCAATCTGCATCTGAGAAGTACTCAATATAAGTGTGTCCATGATTCGCATACAAGATACCACTTCCAGGGGCCTTTTTCAAGTAACACAAAATTTGTTCTAAAGTTGTCCAGTGATGAACTATTGGTGACGACATAAATTGACTCACAATACTAACAGAATATGCAATATTCAGATGAGTTATAGTGAGATAATTCAACTTTCCAACCAATCTTCTATACTTCTCAGGATCTTCAAATAGTTCACCATCCTTTGTAAGTTATATATTAGGAATCATCGAAGTACTTGATGACTTTGCTCCCAATTTTTCTGTTTCAGATAACAAGTCAAGCACATATTTCTGCTGAGATTGGAAAATACCTTTCTTACTCCTTGTTACTTCAACACCTAAAAAATACTTTAGCATCCATAAGTCTTTAATGTGAAATTGAGTATGAAGAAAGGACTTTAGAGATGAGATTCTCACACTATCGCTTCCAGTAATAACAATGTCATCAATATACATAACTAGCAAAATAACCTCAGCTTCAGACTATTTGTAAAAGACTGAATGGTCAGACTTACACTTTCGCATTCCAAACTTCTCAACTGCCTGACTAAACTTGCCAAACCAAGCTCGAGGACTCTGTTTTAAGCCATACAAAGATTTGTGAAGATGATAAACTTTTCCAGATTCCCCTAGAGCAACAAATCCTAGAGGTTGCTCTAGATAAACTTCCTCATGATGATCACCATGGAGAAAAGCATTCTTGTTATCAAGCTAATACAAAGGGCAATTATGAGTAGCTGCCATAGAAATAAACAATCCGACAGATGTTAGTTTAGCAACTGGAGAAAAAGTGTCAGAATAATCCACTCCATAGGTCTGAGCATAGCCTTTAGCAATAAGACGGGCCTTTAAGCGAGCAACAGACCTATCAGGATTCACCTTAACTGTGAACACCCATTTGCAGCCAATAGCTTATTTCCCTGGAGGTAAATCAACCAAGGTCCGAGTACCATTGTCATCCAAAGCATTCATTTCCTCCAGCATTGCATTACGCCATCTAGAATGAGACAAGGCTTCATGAACAGTTTTAGAAATAGTGATGGAATCAAGAGATGCAACAAAAGAACAAGAAGAAGGTAATAAGTGATGATAAGAAACAAAAGAGGAAATAGGATAAATATATTGGCACTTACCTTTATGCAAAGCGATAGGAAGATCATCACTTGAAATAGGGTTTGATGACAGAGGAGTTGGTGCAGGACATGGATCAGGAGGGTAATGTCTTTTAGAATAGACCTGACAAATTGGAGGCCTGATGGGAGCTGAGTCGAGAACTGGTTCTGAGGATGTGATAGTGTAGACTAACAAATCATCATTCTCCCCCTGATGTGCTAAAGTAGAAGATGAGAAATATGGTGTTTCTTCAAAAAAAAAAGTGACATCATAGGATACAATGTACTTATTCAGATCAGGACAATAACATCAATACCTTTTTTACAAACGAGAATATCCAAGAAAGATACATTTTAATGATTTGCGGTCTAATTTAGTTATATATGGATGAATATCGAGAACAAAATAAGTACTACCAAATATCCTATGTTTGATAGGAAACATTGATTTAGTAGGACAGAGAATACTGTAAGGAGTCTCACCATGAAGAACAGAGGAAGGCATACAATTAATCATAAAACATGCTGTTGAAATTACATCAGCCCAAAAAGTTTTAGAAAATTTCATTTGGAACAAAAGAGCTCTTGCTGTTTCAAGGAGATGTATATTCTTTCGCTCTGCTATTCCATTTTGTGATGGGATATCAACACAAGATGTTTGGTGAAGGATATCATTTTGAATCATATAATTTTGAAAAGAAGCTGACAAATATTCTTTTACATTATCACATAAGTATTGACAGAAACATTAAATTGTATTTTAACCTTAGCACAAAAAGCACATAAGTGAGTAAACAATTCTAAATGACTTTTCATTAGATATAACCAAGTCATACGAGAATAGTCATCAATAAAAGTTACAAAGTATTTAAATCCAATTTTAGACTGAACTGGACAAGGACTCCAAACATCAGAATGAACTAACTCAAAAGGAAAATTTGCTCTCTTGGACTCGAACTATGACGATGATGTTTAGCAAACTGACACGACTTACAATTTAAGGAAGATAACCTACTAAACTGAGGACACAACTTTTTAAGCAAAGGAAAAGATGAATGTCCCAACCGATAATGCGCCTGAAAAGGGGATGTAACTCCAGAGCAGGCAATAGATCTAGGTATGTAGGTGTCAAGAATGTAGAGGTCTCCTGACTCATGTCCTTTACCAATAATCTTCTTCGTCATAAGATCCTGAAATAAGCAATGATCAGGAAAGAATGAGATGCAGCAATTAAGAGTGTAAGTAATTTGGCTTACAAAAATCAAATTGAAAGATAACTGAGGTAAATGAAGAATAGATGTCAAAGGAAGCAAGAGGGTAGGAGTAATTGTGCCAGATCCAAGAACAGAAGATGATGACCCATCTGCTAAGGTGATATTAGAGATGGATTTATGCGACTGAAAAGTAGAAAAGAGACTAGAATTACCTGTCATATGATTTGTGGCACTAGAATCAATGACCCATTTAGAGGAGGTGGAAACAAGACATGCATTAAATTTACCTGAATCTGCAATGGCAGTAACTAGAGTAGATGAAGATTTCAATGATTCATAGTACTGAGAGAATTTGACAAATTCATCTACGGAGATAAGAATTGATTTCTCAGATGCATCAGTAGTGGTTGCCATATGAGTAGAGTGAGCTTTCTGATTTCTATTATGAAGCTTTCTGCAATCCTTCTTCATATGACCTGGCTTATGACAATAATGACATACAATCACTCCTGACTTTGGTGCTCAATGCTCGAAAGAATTGGATCCCCCTCCTTTACCACCACCTCTATAATAAGAACGCCAAAACTCATGATTTTGGCTGACAAGAGCACTATTGTACTGAACAGGTGGAGTTCCCTCTGTGCGAAGTATCCTGCTAAAAACATCATGTAAAGAAAAAATCTCATGAACTTGAAAGTATCTGAGACTTCGCAGTCTCAAATTCAGGAGGGAGACCAGCTAAAAAGCTCATAATTGCTATATGCTCCCGTTGACTCTGCTGAACCTTCACATCAGAACTAAATGGTAGTAGCATATTTAGCTGTTCATAAGTTTTCTTAAAATCCATAAAATAGACTAATCTTGCTTCTCTGTACGATAAAATAATTTATAAACCTCATAAATTCGGAAAATATTCTCTTTCCTAGAATATAAGAAATCTAAATAATCCATCAATTCTTTTACATATTCACAGTGATTAATCAAGTTAATAACCTCACTATTAATAGAATTACGAATCTGCAAAAATAACCGAGCATCCTCCCTCAACCATGTCTGTCTAGACTCATCTTTAGGAAGATTGTCAGTCATATATTGGTCTTTTTCAATACTCCGTAAATAAAGATGAATCTTCTTGCTCCAATCCATATAATTAGAGCCATTGAGTTTGTGTTCCGTAATTTTAGACATTACCGGAATCACATTAGAAACGCTAATTATCTTTTTGTCAGTCATAACTCACACAAAAGCAATAATCCCAACAAAACAGAATCAATAAATCGCAACTAGAATCTACAAATCCAAAAAAGTGAGTAAACAGAACCTGGTCTCAAGTAAATAGCAAAACCAAGAGAGTATAACCTTAACCAAGCCTGGAAAGGTGTTGTATAGACAGAGGCAAGCCAAACGACAATGATAACAGAAGATCACTCCAAGTGGATGACCCACTTTTGGAACCCTAATCTTTCAAATTGATAGATAACCCAAATCTGGAAAAATATATTCTAGATCCAAATCTCACTTTCTAACGCTCTGATACTATATAAAAATAGAGATATGTGAATGTATTTTATATTTTTATTGCTACAAGCTTTACATATTTATATACAAAGATGAAATGCTAATAAAACAATTATACTAATTAGGATATTTACAACCACTAATTAGAATATTATCTAATTAAGATATTTGCTACTACTAATTAGGGAATTATCTAATTAGAATATTATATTATGTAACCGTTTGCAACAATCCAGCAAAAAGGAATTGAAGATTCAATAACTAAGTTAAAGAAGTAATCATCTTTAGCCCTATATTAGTTAATTGGTTTTCATAGCATGAGTCAAATCTATGGTTTTAGATTTTGAAAAATTTTAATTTTCAACTGTATGTATATATGAGATATGTATTCAATACCCTTCAAAAGAACATTATAATCTAGTATATTATTTCTAAATGTTTGTAGAAGTAGTTTTTTAGAAGGTTATAATATAGTTTTTTTTCAAAATAATCTACTTTACCAAACAGAGATTATTGGTCCAATAACTTAAAATTATAGTAAAACTATATTATAGATTATTTTTACCATACAGTACCTGAATATAAAACTCTTGATTTTATACCTCTTTCACTTTAATGTCCGGACTGTATTTAACAATCTTGCTCTCACTTTCATCTCTTGCTATTATAATTATGAAAATGGAAAAAGATAATGAACTATGCGTGGAGTTGATGTGACGTGTCCTGCAAATTGAAGGAGAAGGATATCAAACTTTTTACAAGGTAACAATTATGGCACAAATAAAAAAAATTTTACTTTAAAACCCCTTAATTACATTCAAAAAAAAAAATAGTTTTCAGTGAAAATCACATTGATTGTGTGTAGACATGGAGCTGAAGATCCTACGGCAATTGTTAGAAAAAATAATTTAAAAAGTAAAAAAATTGCCAGTAAAAAAACGATGCATTTTGCACCTTTCTTGAAAAAAAAAACCCAAATTGTCCAACCCAACTTTTGATCCCCAAACACATCCACAAACCAATTTCTTCCTTGCATTTGTCCTCTTCTTCTCTAAAGCTCTAACCCTTCGCATCTCATTTTCTAGCAACCATGTCACAGTCACTCCACTTCTTCACCACCTTCTACCCGCTCTCCTAACTTCATTCTTGCTAAGCATTGTTTCCCTAAACCTATGAAGTACAGATACTTCAATTGTATAGTATATTGTATTTCCGACACCAATACTAAACTTTTTTTGGGTACGTTTTGTAGTTTTTAAAAAATTAAAAATGTATTTATTTAAGTTAAAAATACATTTTTCTTTTTTATAAATATAAAATATGTATTTAATACCAATCATTATTCATTTGATTGTGTGTTATTTTTATTAAATTTTATATAAAAATAATAATTTAAAATAATATTTTTAAATTTAATTATTTATAAATTTATCTCTATATTTTAATATTTACATAATTTCCTGTTATAAGTATTTCTATCTATATCCGTATTGTTATTTGTACTACATAACCCTAAACTCTCAATCCCGACCTCAAATTCCTATTTTCTGGTCAATTTCTCGGTCAAATATCTCTCTATTAAGGCCTTAACGTCTTCGGATCCCAACTCTCAAATCCTCATTTCTGATAATGGTACAGGTGGTGAGTGTTGTAGTCCAGTTATAATTCCTTGGCTGTTGCCGATGCAAGTTCAATCGAGGTGGATGCTGTGACGGAGGCAGAATTGAAGGAAAACAATTTCAGAAGCACGAGAAGGACGAAGCTCATTTGTACAATTGGACCAGCCACGTGTGGCTTTGAGCAGCTGGAGTCGCTGGCTGTTAGATTCGTTGTATTGGACAAATGATTAAAGGGTTTTGTAGACAAATTTAAGTTCTTGTGGATTTTTGCTCATATTCCCTTCTCTTTTATATCAGATAAATTTGTTTAGAATTTTGAAGTTTCAATATTTATTGTTCTAGGTTTATAATTCTTCTTTGTCATCATCCTGATAGGTTAAATGCTCTGTTATAAAAAATGCGAAAATAGAAAATTTTGGTTGAATGAATCAAGGGTTTGAAGGTATGAACATGGCGAGGATTAAAGATTTGCTAATCATATTTCTAGAAAAAATGAGCTGGGAAGAGAAAGAAGAGTTAAGCTAAATTTTAGCTGCAGTGTTGTAATTAGGGTTAAAGAAATCTTTAATTCGGGGTTTGTAGATGTGTTTAGGGATTAAAAGTTGGGCCGGACAATTTGGGTTTTTTTTTTATTTTTTTAAAAGGTGCAAAATGCACGGTTTCCATGCTAAGGTGGTGATTTTTTTTTAAAAAAAACTTTATAAATTATATATTTTTTTTAATATTTGCTACGTAGGTTCTCCAGCTCTACGTCTGCACCTAATCACCGTGAATGTTGAACATAAGCTAATTTTGAAAAAAAAAAAATGTAGTTCAGAAATTATTACTGAGTGAAAAATTTAAATATTTTAGCGTAATTATTATTATTATTATTTTTTATTTGTCAAATGCTCGTTTGTTGTGTGCGGTGCTACTAACTGAACTGAGCTAATGCCTGTTTATCAGTTTCTGCTTGTGACCTTATCCATGGCGTCTTCATTTCTTACTTCATCAAAACCCTTCTGCGTTCCAAAACACTCTCCCCCTTCTTTCTCTCAATACCCACTTGTAGGTCTGTTCATCCTCCTCCCTTTAATTGGTGAATACTGTTAGACTTAAATTTTACGATTAAAGATTTTAATTATTAATAATATTTATTATAATCTTTAAAATATCTTCACTTGATTTTTTACTAACCACTTTGTATTACTTCCAAATTTTCAGTAAAGTTTTAGTTCTCCACTCACTCATTTCCTGCAGATTTTTTTGCCTCTCTTTCCCACTAAATACAAAGTGGTTAGTTACTAATTTTAAGTATAAATATTATTCCCGTCGCTAGCTGATTCAACATAGAAAATTCTGACTTTATAGTATTGTTCCATCGATAAAGTTAAACTATGCTATTCTTAAATATTAAATACATTATTTCTTGGTGAGCATTGAGCAAAAAGTGTGATTTCAGGATAATGTTAGCTGCACACTAGAGATTTCGTATCTTCTAAGAACGTTTTCTCTCTTAGAGTAGCGCTACGGGTGCTTCAATCCAGACTTCTATTCCTTTTTACTTAATTACATATTTTACTTCTAATCCATTATTATTGATTCATTATTTCTTGCTTTAATTTATTGTTTATTATACTGCTGATATTTTATTGCTTGAATTTTTCCAACCCCTTGCTTGTTTTCTAACAATTTTTTTCACTCGTTTCTTTTTGGCATTTCAGGATTTAGGAGTAACTCTCTCAGAATCAATGCGATTGCCACAAAATGGGAACCCTCCAAATTTAATTTGCTGTTAAATTTAAAATTTCTCTTTTTTTGTAATACATTTAATTGGCTACGCTTATTATGGAATAGCTTTGAGGTTGCAGGTTGTTTCCCAAGCTGACAGAGTCCTCATCCGTCTTGATCAGCTACCTGAGGTACTCTTCATTGCCTCTGCTCTCTCTCTCAACACCACCCAAACTTCGTCTAATAGTAATCCATACTTAATGTTTATTTTCAGTTTTTTTTTTTTTTTTTTAATTCCATGTTTAAATTGAAACTTTTCTTAAACTTGTTATGCTATTTAGTTGCTTGTTAATGGGAATAGTGTATATGGAACTTAGATTTGCAAGCTTTCTTGGTTGAACTTTTTATTATTATCTGGTCATTCTAGTCTTTTGCTTTTTTTGTCTTTATTTCGGTATTCACCGATGCACTATTGATAAAGACATGTCTCTGATTGGAGAAAGTAACTGTTGCAATGTTCACTGATAGTTAAATAGTTGGTTATCCTTTAATATACAATCCAGTAACATGATAACAATATAACCTAAAATAATCAATTTATGCGTCAGTCTATATACGGAGAACCGTCAATGTAAGTTGCACTACATTTTATTATGGCTAAAATTTTGTTTCAAGGATGTTCAATCAATGTCCTTTTCACAAGTATGATTACATGTCAAAGAAAAATTTTCTCATTTTTGAGTTCTTATTATGGCACAGAAATCAACTGGTGGAGTTTTGTTGCCCAAATCAGCTGTGAAATTTAAGCGATGCCTAATGTTATCCTTTTAGTTATGAAGAGATTGATTTTATTGTCATTCAACTCAAATTTTTATTTCAGGTGCTATCTGTTGGTAGTGAGACTGCAGAAGTGGAAGCTGGAAAAAAGGAATCTTACCATGCTAACTTATTTCAGTGAATTTATTTTAATCATCCCATTTCTGTCAATGTTATAAGCACTTGCTAGATGTAATGTCGGCATTTATATGGGTATATCATCTTTTGCCTCTTACTGGTTCTTTTCTCAGACATAAATGCATATGAGGTAGGCTATGCAGGACGTGATAAAATTTGCATACTATGATTAACGATCTTTGTAATTATAACCTGTATAGTCAGGGATCAGGTTCTCTTCAAATGCTTGTATTACGTGGTTGATTGTGGTCTTTACTTCGGTTTGTCATTATCTTTGTTCAGCAATGTTGCCTATATTTCTAATGATTTGGGATTTTTAAAGCTGATCATTTGAGGATGCTACCAGATTCAAGATTGGAAAAACCACTTTATGTATCACTCAAAGAAAATTGTCACTTTGCAGATGCTTGAGAGACACCATCTTAACCTTGCCAGACATTCTGGCAAAGTTACTGTTTCTTTTGCTGTTCATCGTTGGATAATAAATGGAATGGAACATGAGAGCATCTGTATGTTTATACATAACATCTAGCATGTTTGTGCAAGGCAGGAGGTCTGTTGTTTTGCCCCTAAGTGCATATGACCATAGTTAATGTGGTGTGCATTTCTTCTTCTTCTTTTTTTTTTTTAATAGTTAAATAGTGGCAAGTTTGGAACCATCATCTTCTACTCAATTTTTTCATGTTAGTGAATATCATGTATATTTTATGCCATAGCTTCTTCCATCAACCCACAGGATGTGATTAATGTTCTTATAGTTATGTCATTATTCTTGTTATTGACATTTTAGTTGGGAGTTGCTTGTGATGCATCTAATTGATCTACGTAGTACAGACACGGATACGGATAGATGTGCGGATACTTGGAAGCAACATTTATAAAAATATTAGGACGTGGATACGTGGATGAAACATGTAAATATTAAAAATATGGAGTAAATTTATAAATAATTAAATTCAAAAATATTATTTTAAATTATTATTTTCATATAAAATTTAACAAAAATAACATACAATTAAATTTATTGAGCAATGATTAATATCAAGTAAAAGTTTTATATTTTTTAGAAGGGAAAATGTGTTTTTAACTTAAAGAAATGCATTTCTAATTTTTTGAATATTATAAAACACATTCAGGACGTTTTGTGTCGGTGTAGGAAACACTAGGATGAGTTTGTCATCAGACCAGGCTTGACCTTTTCTTGGCTGAACACTGACGAGATGACTTTCCACAAAGTTACTAAATGCATATTGATTTTGCCATGCGCTGGCTACCAAAGTCTGGATTTCCTTTTTAAAAGATGTTCTTATATTCTTCATCTTCTTCTTTGTCATGATAACTGCAGATGCCTGTAATTTGCATACATTGCACTCATCGGACTTTCTGGACTTGTGCAGGTTGATTTAGGAACAGATGCCAAGCACTGCTTCTGCAAAGCTGGCGATTTGTTGGCTGTTGTTGAGTGAATTTTCAGCATTTTGTCAAGATTTTCCAAAAGATGAATTTTTGTACTATGACATTGTTGCCACACTTGCGTGAAATTACACAAGCACTTGTGTATCCCGAGTAAACGATACATTCCAATAATCTGGGGTTCAGAAATTGGTCATATTGCATTTCATGCTCCACTGGCTCATTATATTAGCTGATATTATGGACTTGATTTAGTACTTAAGGAAAGACCATGGTATTTCTTGTTAAACATCGCCAGGTGCTACGGTATTTAGCGCTGCGGCCACTTTAATTGTTTCCCTACAAAAATATGTATACAGTTCAGGTGGAAGAGTCTGCTCGTAGCAACTGGTTTTGTTTCTGCAAGAAAATTTTTGAATCCAATCAGTGACCTTAGCTTTCCTGTTATGAAGGTTTTAGGGCTGAATCAATGGTCTCTACCTGATGATTGCGTACCTGCCTATTTAGAGTTTTTATTTCAGACGAGTAAATTTCAATGCAAAATTGTCGGCCTTGAACTCGCAAATATCAGCCTAAAGACTCAAAATTTAGCACAAAGTATAGAGCAAACCAGACCTAGTCACACTGCACTCGGCAAAAACAATACAGGCTCAACGCGCAAAAGTGTGTAGCTCGAAGACTGGAAGCCAAAGATGGAAAATTTTTTTTAGCTACTCATGCATTTGCCAATTAATCTCTTAGACAACTTTTCTGTAAACCGGCAAAATATGCATAAAGAATGAATTAAAACTCAAACAATCGCAATTCAATCATTCCTTCTTTCCTTTTTGGAGAATACCAAGCAACAACCTTCCCAGATCGTAAGAGCCTCAATGAGTAACTCAAACTGTATACAAGATCCTCCACATGTGGGCCTTGTTGCATTGAACCAAGTAAAAACCTTGAATCAACTCGAACAACAATTGGTCCAGCTACCTGCAAAATATAATGAATCATGTACGTCAATTCTTGAGATGATTAACCTAGTCGAGTTGCAAGACTATAAAAAGTAGGAAAAAGTTAGATCTACCTGCTGCTGAAGGATCAAATTCAGCCTTGGAGATGATAAAGGATTGTCTGCATTATTAACTGAAGACCTGAAAATATTAAACGCCCTTTTGCTCAGAGCCAGTACTGAGCAGATATCCAGGCGAGCGTCCACTCTAGTTAGATCACCGTATAGCTTTGTAAATCTCCCATGTTGGAAAGTACAGCAAATAGAACCAAACAAATCAGCATTTAAGGGGTTTCTCTTCCTTGCACTTGCTGATATCTCTTCATCTGCAGATCCTGAATTCCCCCTTTCCTGGAACCATGCCTCACAGGAGCCACCTAACACATAATAAAACAGATAAGTGCTAGCAACAAATAAAACAAGTAGCAAAGCATGTATAGAAAACACAACTGTTGGACCAAGTATTTAATCTATGTCAAAGTAAAAAAAAAAGGATTTGTTACACGCAGTCCAACAATTAAATTGTGAAAATAGGGCTTCCCTGCCCCTATCAAAAGCATGTCATGGCCTCATCACAGTGGATTCTCAGGAGAAAGCAGGCTGTCGAATAAGGTTCTAGTTATGGTCTCTTTAATGTTAGGGGGGAAAATTATGTACAGAATTCTAAAGTAGGATGTGTCAAGCATGGTCCAAAACATAATACGATGAAACTTGAAAGGGAGCTCTGCAAAAAAAGGAAAAAAAAAAGGGATATTGCTGAAATTTTTGCTAAAAAATTTGCAAGAGAAAATATGTAAACAATTTCCTGTATACTACTAAGTACTAACTAAAGAAACTACTCTGAATCACAGCAACTTTACCAATAATTCCACATATTGCTGCATGAGGTTCACTGAGGCGCACATCATATGAACGACGCCAAGCCCAACCCTCATCTGTCTTTACCATTATGTCCTTCTTATTCTGTTTCTTCCTCCAAAGATCCTTACTCTTTTCATAAGAAAAGGCAGCTTTTCCACATAGTCCAGGCATCAAGGCAAGAGGTGGCTCATCACTTGTGCCATTGATAGGCTTAGGTTGACCATTGCTTTTGTGTATGCCAAATCGATACCGGAAGCCTGATTCAGAGACTAGGGAAGACATGTCCAAGGATATTGACTCAGGAACATCCCAATATCCTCCATTGTGGTCAATAAATAGCTCAGGCCATGCAGCCTCCAAAGTGATATCATGAGAAGGAAGCTGCAAAATAACACAAAATTAAAGGGAATAGTAAATCAACAGTAAGAAAGAAAGAATATAAATACTGATATAGTGATAGTAAGTAATTGTAATTCTTGTTATGACTACAAAGCTAATAACAGAACCCCCTACTGCAGGGGCTTTGCAGTCATGACATATCTTCATATTCAATAGCTCCTTGTTTTCCTCTTCATTGGCACTCAAACAAATTCAGACAATGTTAAAAGAGACAATACATATTAATGTCTTAGTATGAATTTGGCAATCAGTGAAAAATTGATGATAAAATCTGTAAGACCAGGAAACCAACTATTAAAGGTTGTTGTGCTACAAGGTGTTTGTGCATCACTGTATCTAGCAAGGGCAACATGATAAGATATAAGCCTTAACCTTGCATTGCAAAGATGCAAAGCAGAGTACACAGCTACAATACAAAAATGTGGAGAAAATCTTATATTTATTCAAGTGCAACATGTAATATAAAACTGAAAGGAACATATGAAGGTGAGTTAAATAAAAAAGCATGCCTGGTGAAAGAGCATCATTTTGTAGCGAGGTCTCTTCCTCTCACCATGCCGTTCTGTGCTTAGCAACACAGATGATGAGGGAGTCGGAGAAAACTGCGAGGATAAACCAATAGAATAAAGTGTCTTATCCAGAATATGTTTGGCCGCATCTTTGAATACAGAGAATTCGAGTTCCTGAGCATTAGAAAATTCTGATTTAACGGACGAAATCAGTTTCCCTGGTCGGAACTGCCCAATTAATCCCAGCCAGCTGTGCAGAAAATAATCGTGTATAACACCTATTAGCATCTCTAATTAATTTAATAATTAACAAGTGAAAGGTTGCAAATGAATTTGGATTTCGAAGAATGATAGTGAAATTGATGAACATTATATTCATAATTCTGAAGCATCTCATTTGATAATTTCAATTTCTCAATATCCAAATCAATGAAAGTTTGCATTTTGAGCTTGCAAATGCCTCTACTTAATTTAATCTATAAGCAAGGGCAAGTATTGCAACATTATGAACACCCAGAAGAGAAATCTCAGAAATGAAACAGAAGCATAGAATAAGAGAAAGGTTGTACGAAGTTCATGGAATAATGCAACATAAATGAACTTTCAGAAACAACTCCAACATTGGGGAACTTTCTTCTAGCAGAAAAAAAAAAAAAAAAGACTCCATCTTTAAACATCAAAACGCAAAGCACCCATCCAAACTTGAAAAAAGAAAACATAAAATGAGAAATAAAAAGAAAGAAAAAAATAGAAGAAAAATTTACCAGTTAGAGGAGGCAAGTTTAAGCAAGAGGGACTGGAGAGAGAGAGAGGGAGCTGATAGCGGTTGCCTTGAGTTGGCAAAAGTGGGAGAGTAAGAAGGAATGATACCGAAAGGGAAGCCATTGGACAAGAGGGAGAGCTGTTGAATCCTAAGGGCTCGGCTAGCTCGAGTGGCGTCCAGAGGGAAGGGGTCGCCTGGAATGGAGTGGGCACAGCCGTCTAGGGTTTGTGGGGAGGAAATGGGTTGATCCCAGAATGCTGAGTCCATTGCCGTCCTGAGGTTCGCCATTTTGTCAGTGAGTGTGTGGTAATGCTAATTAGCACCTACCTAATGAATGAAAAACATTAATAAAGATGATGAACTTCCTCATCTGTCTTTTCGAGCGCCGCACTCTCCTGAGGAGATTCGTTTAGCATTTTGGTGCTTCTAATTGTCGAAATTTCACCACACACCCCGTTTATTATTTTATTTATAAAAACACATTCAATATAAATATTTTTTTATTTTTACATTTTTTTTTTCAATTTTTAAATATCTTTTTTGTTACAATATATATTTTTCTTAATTTTAACACTATCACGTCCGGAATGATTGTTACACATGATATTAAAGCAATAATATCTTTAATGTCTACAATCTTATTAAGTTTCTTCTTCTTTTTTTTTTTGTTTTTTTTTTAAATTGGGCAAGGTATAACTAATATATTTTTAAAGTTTTCTCAAATATATACAAAATATTTCTGAGAAATTTTTAAAGTATTTCAAAGGCATACCTAAAGTGTTCTAAAAGTATTTTTAAGGTATTTCCAAAGAATACCTGAGATGTTTCCAAAAAATTCTTAAAAAATTATTAATATATACCTAAAATATTCCTAAAACATTCTTAAGGAATTTCCAAATAATTTTCTAAGGTAAATCCAATTGTATTCTCAAAATATACTGAACCAAGATATATCCAATGTTTTCTAATGCTACTAAACTAATATATATCTAAGGTATACCTTATATATATTGAATATGCATTTTTTGATATATTTTGGGGTGACTTTTTGAGTTGGATATTTTTGTAATATTTTTGAGATTTTTTTTTTTAAATTTAAGTAAAAATAATATTATAATATTTTATGAATTTTTTGGTACTTTTTGAAAAATTTATGTTTCTAATTTCATTTAATTTCTCTACTCTTCGGCCAATGGTTTTGGTCCATTCTTTTCTTTCAAGCCCATAAAAGCATATTGATGAGTTTTTTTTTTTTAAGATTTAATATTTTTAATGAGAACTAAAATACAAGTTTGATTCTAAATAAAAGTGAATTAAAATCAAAATATTTCTCAATATCTCTTCAAACAAGATCATGTTAGAAAGATATAAAACAACTAATATGCTGCAATATAAAATAAAGATAGAGAGGAGAAACTTGACACAATTGAATTTATAGTAGTTCGACACCCTTACCTATATCTACTCATGATGATACATTCTTAAGAGTTTATCTCTACTAAGGATTTTTGTCAAGGGCAAAAATCAAATCAATTACAGTCCTAAGTAGACCTAACATATGCTCTTACTTACAAATACAAGTTTTTACACACTTGATTAGCTCGAAACCCTATATGCTAACCAACCCAAAACAAGTTTTATAGCTCTACTTGAAAAACTTACAGTTCAAATACACTTTAATCAAGCACGAATTTGAAGATTGTAGTAGAAGCTAAGAGCCTAAGTGAAGAAAATGTCAAATGTGAAGTTCAAGTGGAAGGAAAAACTTTATAAGAGATGAAAATCAAATTTATTTGATGAATATTGTGTTGTCCAACATTCAAAATATTTTTCCATAATGTATTTATAGTTTTAGAACAAAAATTAGCTAGTAAAGACAAAAATCACTTTAACAACAACTAGTCATTATTTTGTCTTCTAAAAAAAACTGTGAGTGCACGATTAACACACTATTAGAATATTAGGTTTCTAATAGGTAAAAAACATTTTAATTCCAATATTTTTTAACATATTAATGACTTTACAAATTGATCATAGTATACTTTGTTACTATACATATACTTCTTTTTTTAAGTATTATATGTCTTTTTCATATTGCATATTTAAATATGAAATTAAAATAATAAAGTAACAAATTCTAAAAGATATGTCATAGTTTTATAATAATCAAAATTTTTGGAACATAACCAATATAGCCTTTGAGCCAACATTCTTCCATTTTTTTATGATGACAAAACCTTGATTAAAATGTTTAGAATTTGTTTAAAGTCGGTTCTAAAAAATCTCCCCATAGTCCATGCATAGAGATGTAAAGAAGATTTCAACAAAGTATCTACAAAATATGTTCATTTAAATAATAGAATCTAAATTCTATCAAAATACTACTTATAAAACAAGAAGCATTCTGTTAGAATTTAGCTCTATACATAGCAAACATGCATTCTCAAATTACTCAATTTTTTTTGTCAAACATATATCAAAATCAAATTGTCATATTTCTTCCCATTTTTGTCATCAATCATAAAGGAGTTTGCAAGTGCAAAATAAATTTTCACCATATTATCTTAATCACATTAATTTCATATCTCAAATAATCAAACAATTTCAATTCTTATGTAACTTTAATCTGTCAATAAGGTTTAGATTCAATATACTAATATTCAAATTTTAACCATTTTCAATAAAAACAATCACCCATTTGACATAAAGATATCAAAATAAAATATGTTAGGCTCAAAAATTCAAAACAATAATCTAACATATTATATGTAACCAAAAAGTACAACTAGTTCAACCTATTTTACAAGTGATATATCAATAATAACATTTCCGTACTCTAATTTAAAATGTCAAATTCAAATGACACAAGCACAAAATACTTCAATTTCAAATGCAATATGAGGTATTTAATATCAAACTCAACCTACTTAAATATATTCAACATGTATATAACTTCAAATAGTCATACTGCTAAAAAATAATCATTAAAAAACAGTTCAAAGGTTATGTATATTGAAAAGTTCAAAAGTTTAATTATCACATCATCAATTCCTATATCCATAGTATAAGCTCATATCTTATTTTAATAATAAACATTAAAACATTGTCAAAATAATTACAAAGTCTAAATCAAACAATTCACAAAGTCACAAACGTTCACAACCTTATTCAGAATTTTAAATACATCTAATAGAGTCTTTAATTTATGGTCAAATTTCAATCCCCTAATTAGTATGTTTTAGCACTGTCATTCTATTGTGAAAATTTTATATTAAAAATAGGGTATAAATATTTTTTCATTCTCATCAAATTACTTTAATCTAACTCCAGATCTTTAGAGTCATAATTTCCAATAAATATTCAACTTTCAAATTAGAAATATTTCATGTCACAACAATCTCCATTTTGTTTTCAGTATAACCATTGAACTTTCAAGACACTAACTATCATGTTCCTTAATTTTTATTAAATTATATCAGTCCATGATATTTTAGTCCTAACAACAAATTTGAAGAACTATTTTCAAGAATAATTTCTATCAACAGAATTTATAATTATGAACTGAGTAAAAATTGAAATTACCTAGTCGCAATTTGAGTTGGAGGAAAATGCTTGCAATTTTTCTATACCTAAGAAAGTCGCAGTGTGAATAGTGACAACAGGAATTTGATTCAACGTCAAAAAAATAGAAATCGCAAGTCTATCTTCGAAGAGGGATTTACTGTATGCGATTACAAGTAATTTGTGGCTATGGATTTTGGTCTATGAGTGAAGGCTGAGAGCTCGTCTCATTTAACAGAAAAGAACTGTTGACTCTACGAGCTTGAGCCTTGGTTCTTGCCATGGAGAAGAAATATGAAGATTTGGGGGACAAATTGCAGCTTGAAGAGTAACACAGTGAGTTTGATTCGGTAACAAAAAAAACAGATTTATTGATGATTAATATGTTGGATTCGATTGACAGTGATCAGAGGCTAAGCGTTATGATGATAATAAAATTATTAGTGGAAGAGTAATCTTCGGGTGAAAAGAACTAAATTAATTTTGCCAGAGTAGGAAGAGTTCGTGAGAGGCTTGTATTTAGATAGGAAGGAAGTTGGTTTAAGATGAGAAAATATTGCAGGAAAGAGAAAAGTAAAAGAATCAATTGAAAAGTTATTTCCATTGCTAGCCTTAAGGTTCTGAATAACTATAATTATAGCTCAAATTCCAATAAATTTGACTTTTAAATATTTTTTTTTTCAATTTTAAAATTCAAATTAAAATTAACTCCTATTAGTGTCACTTAAATTTTATTTAAAAAAAAATTCTGACATTCATAAAACCATAAATTACACATATGGACAAAAAATTTTAAGCCACATATCACATAAACACGATATATAGATCCACCAAAGACATTATCAACACAGATTGTTAGGCAATTAAGTATTCTAACAGTATTCTAATTGTCTAACATACACGAATTCAACCAAATTTTCATATTTTACACAATCTCATCATAAATAAATTAAGTATGGAATTCATAAATACCTTAAATGATGAGAATTATTTTGGATCATTATCCATTTCAAAATTTCTTCTAATTTTACAAAATCTTTATTTTGATTATAGTTTTGAGCCATAAGACAAAAATTTTACCACATGTTTATGTCGTGTGTCTTGAGCAACATTTATCCAAATATCACCATATCTTGCTTGAGTTGCTCTTTATACAAATATGTAATAAATCAAGTTGATTTTGATACTCACTTTACTATGGGTTCTTGATTGTTAGTTGAAATAGATAGAACATCCATCTTCTTATGACTTGTTTGCAAAGGATATTTTCCTTTTACAATCCAAATATTATTAGCATTAACATCATTTCTCAAGAAACAATATTCAGATGTATGCTTTTTTTTGTTACAATAATAATATGTAATATGAGGAAAAGTATGTGAAATAATTTTATCAAAATAAGAATCATCTTTCACATATTGAACATAACCAATCATCACCACTCTTCTTTTCTTACCAAACCGAACAACTCTAGTTTTATGGTACATAATCTCTTCATATAACACACGTTTATTATATCGTAACTTTTTAATCTCCTTTTTTATTTGACCAACTTCTTCATGTAGCAAAGCATTTTTTTTCTTGCAACATTATTGTAAAGATTGATAGTTGTAAGTTCATTATTTATGTATTTATCTACTTCCTTCATATAATCATCATATGTATCTTTTAGATCAGCATACATATTACCCAACATGGAGTAATCAAAGTCACTTACCTCAGTTTTAGTCAACACTAAGCTCCAATGTTTCTAATTGATTAGCATCATTTATGTCAGCCACTAATGCCATATTTGCAGTTTCATTTTGATTTGATTTGGTTGAGTTTGAGCTTGATTCTTCGCTATTACTCTATGTTGCAACCATGGCTCTTTTCTTGTATTTATTTCATTTGTGTTTCAGCTTTGGACACTTTGGTTTAATATGTCCAGGCTAGTTGCATTCATAACACACATCATTGTTATTCTGAGTATTCTGATACTTTTCCCGATTTTCTAGATTTGCTCTTGTTTTTGTGCTTCATATGAGACTTTCTTCTTCCTTTCTTGAGCATCTTTTTAAATCTTCTTGTCATCCTTTCTTGCCCTTCATCACTTGAACTTGAGTTGCTACTATCACTTGAAGAAACTTTAAGTGCAATTCCTTTGCTTTTCTCCTTCATTTTATCTATATCAATAATTGGACAATTCATTAGCATTTCAATTGATAATAAAGAGTCAATTACCTCATCATATGACATATTGCGAATGTTTTTGTCCAACAAAATAGCCACTTTTGATTCCCATCTTGATGTCAAAGATCTTTTAAACTTCTTGATTTGATGAACTTTGCTAATAGGTTCTCCAAGAGCTTTGAGGGCATTTGTGATGTTCCCAAATATGTCATTTGCTTCTGAAATGCTTTCATCTTGCTTCATTCAAAATGTTTCATAATCATTCATCACTACATGAAGCCTTGAATCCTTCATTTCTTTAGTTCCTTCATAAGTTGTCTCTAATTTATCTCATATTTCTTTTGTTGTGTCACATCCGAAAACTCGGTTGAATTCATTTGTATCCAACCCACAAAACAGAAAGCTCATGGCTTTGGAGTTCGTTCTAGTTGCTTGCTTTTCATCTTTTGTCATCTCCTTGATCTTTTTCTTTTTTCCATCTTCCTTTGTTGGATTTGTATAACCTTCTAAAACTAATTCCCAACAATCTAAGTCATTAGATTGTAAGAAATGACACATTCTTACTTTCCAATAAGGATAATGTTTTCCAGAAAAGAGACGAGGTCGTGTGATAATTGACTTTCTAGAAATGGAGTGGTAATTGGTGGGAAAATAACATTGTTTAAGGTTAAAGTCATATTTTTGGATCTCTTCAAGGATGTGAAGTCTTAGGTGAAGGGAAATAGGCTCTGATACCAAATGTATGTCCTAAAATAGCTCAAAAGGGGGGGGGGTGGTGTGAATTGAGATTTCAAGAATTTATGACCCTTGTAAAAATGACTCACGTTTTCCAGAGTATGCTAATAGTATTCTAATTAGGGTAGAGTATATTTTTCAAAATCAGAGTGAAGTTAAAATGAACTTTAAAATTAGGCAAGATAATCTTCTACGAGAAAAGATTCAGAAGGATAAATAAATACTTTTAATGAGAACTAAAACACAAGTTTGATCCTAAATAAAAGTGAATTAAAATCAAAGTGTTTCTCAATATCTCTTCAAACAAGATCAGGTTAGAGGGATATAAAACAATTAATATGTTGCAATATAAAACAGAGATAGAGAGAAGAAACTTGACACAATTGAATTTATAGTAATTCGGTATCCTTACCTACATCTACTCCTCAATATACATTCTTGAGAGTTTTTCTCCACTAAGGATTCTTTTTAAGGACAAAAATCAAGCTAATTATATTCCTAAGCAGAGCTAACCTAAGCTCTTACTCATAAACACAAGTTTTTACAAAGTAAAACTTGACAAACACTTGATTAGCTTGAAACCCTAGGTGCTAACCAACCCAAAACAAGTTTTATAGCTCTACTTGAAAACTTACAGTTCAAATACACTTTAATCAAGCATGAATTTGAAGATTGTAGCAGAAGCTAAGAGCCAAAGTAAAGAGAATGTCAAATATGATGCTCAATTGGAAGGAAAAACTTTGTAGGAGATGAAGAGCAATTTTTTTTTATGAATATTATGTTTTCCAACATTAAAAACATTTTTTCATCATGTATTTATAGTTTTAGAACATAAAACTAGCCAGTAGAGACAAAAATCACTTTAACAACAACTGGCAGTGCACGATTAGCATACTATTAGAATATTAGATTTCTAACAGATAAAAGATATTTTAATTCCAATATTTTTTAACGTATTTGAGTTTCACTTTTGACACACACAACGATAACTTAATAAATTGATCCTAGTATATTTTGTTACTATACATATGCTTCTTTTCTTACGTATTATATGTCTTCTTTATATTGCATATTTAAATCTAAAATTAAAAGAATAAAGTAACAAATTATAAAAGATATGTCATAGTTTTATAATCATCAAAACTTTTAGGACATAACTAATGTAGTATTTGAGCCAACAGATATCGTTTTCCACTTTTAATACCATGTACAAAAAAAGCTTCATGATCATCACGTGCATACTTAGACATTACAAACATGATGTCCTTCAGTTCCAGTCCAGAGCCTTAGGGGCATGCAAATGCCTCACGTGCGTGATGTCTGCCCATTGCCTCACGATAGCGCTGCGCCTCACGAGCTTAAATGTCATTATTTGCATCGTATTATATGTGTACTATATGTACAGTATCTGATCATTATATGATAGTTTATATACATTATATCATTGTTATATGACATTATATGCTCTAACTGCTTCAGTCCCAACCCTAGTGCCTCACGAGCTTGCTAAGGCCTCACGTGCGTATGCCTATTCCAAAGTCTGCCCAGTGCCTCGTGATCGCACTATGTCATTACTTATACCTTGTTATATGTGTATTATATGTATACTATCTAGTAGTTATATGATATATATGTATATTACTTTATAGTTATATGATATTGTGCACTGTAACCGCTTTAGTACCAGCTCAGTACCTCACGAGCGTGCAAGGGTCTCACATGCGTGATGCCTATTCCAGCAAGCCCAGTATCTCACGATGGTGCTTTCTTCTCAAAATCAAGGAAATTTGTATTTTTGGGGAAAAAAATAATAAAGCGATCGGAATTTATGCCAATAGAAAAAATCAACTGCATATAGGAAAAATTCTTTAAAAAAATGAGAGTTTGGGGTAATTTTCTTTCTTTTTTTTTTCATTATTTTCTTTTTGAATTTTTAATAATCATTGATGACAAGACTGCGTTTATGGTAAACCTCACAGCTCCATTCCATTAGACCAAAGCCTCTAACACCCCATACAAATATTTAACATTTACTTTGAGAAGTATCTGTTGGTAAAAAAAAAATCAAGACGTATTTCATAATTGATAGAATGGTTATTAATCATTGCATCTACAATAATCACCCTTTAATACCCTATTACATTCTTAGCATTATATTAATGAATCTATGCTTGCTGCTAATTTGCACAGAAATTGCTATTATAACTGACTTAAATCTATGTGCTTACAGAAATTGCTAATTTGCACAGAAACCGCCTCCTTTATTCTAATGCCATCACTACTCTTAAACAGGCCATCAACGACTACAAGTACAAACACTATGACGATGTAAATATTCGAAGTTCAGTTATTCAGACCTCCACGGTTTGTGAAGATGGGTTCCAGGAAAAAAGCCTCGTTTCACCCTTGAAAACAAGGAACAACAATACCTTTCAGTTGTCTGCTATTGCACTTTCTATCATCAATATGATCCGATGATTTGCTTTGTTATTGTTGTTTTCTTGGTTTTTATTGGTTTCGTCCGTTTCGATATCATGAACTTACCATTTTACCCGTGATAACATTTGTCTATTTTGATATATCTATGGTATTGACAGGGTAAGAAATAAATACATATTGACCTTTCTGAAATTGGAAAACGAAATGATTTGCATCATCTTGTTGCAATGAATGCTCAGCGTCTGAAATCAACATATAAATAACAAACTGGGTTAAGAATGACCATAGTTGAGACTCTGAGCAGAGTGACTGCCAACAAAACTCAGTCCACAAGTCCTTCACAAAATGATAGAAAGACTAACTGAATCACATACCCTTGCAAGGTGATAACCATATCAAAATCCCACTAAAGTTGGTTTAAGAATTGAAAGAAACGGGCACTTCCCCGAGTTCCCTCTTTCACTCCACTACCAACTTTGGCCATACAGTTCTCAGTTTGAGCAATTGAGGATTGAGGATGAGAAGGGGGCACAGCGCAGCATCACCCAGCAGCATCATGGATTTGCATATATACCTCACTATTACCTTTTTTTTTAAAAGGAAAACAGTAGTTCAAATGTGTCTGAACTGACACCATTTAGCCACCGAACGTTTCTATTTACATCAATATTCCCATTCTTATTCCCTTCACAATTTATGTTTCTCACAAAATGGTTTTGAAAAGACATGGTTACAACACATCATCGCCACTGAACATGCCCACTTAAGGCAGCAGAAAGGCAAACCTGAGCATCCTAATGCATAAATGCGATTAAAAGAGAACAGTTCCTTGTAAACCATTCACAAGTAAATGCAAAAATAAGCCATGCTTCTTCTGTCAATGCTTCTCTTATCAAGCACAATTCAGATTATTCAATTCCCTACCCATCATGAAGATCAAACCCATAGAAACCACAAAGTCAAACATGAACAAAGTACAAGATAATTGCTTTCCTCAAAATTCAGGGGAAGAAACCCTACCCTACTCAAGCTGCCATTGGATGGTTATAAACATACTCAACAGCAAGGTTACAGGAGTCAATCTTAACTGCTTCCTTGTCTGGAATTTCCAGCTTGAACTCTTCCTCTATAGCCATTATAATCTCCACACTGTCCAAGCTATCCAAACCCAGATCCTTCTGGAAATGTACATCAGGAGTCACCTGCATATAAGTGTTGGATAAATTTTACAGTTAGAAACCAATTACAAAATACTAGCAATTAAAAAGCCTAGTTTTACAATTGGCAATGACATCAACAAGCATGACCACAATACAGGATGAATGAGCTCATTCCTCAAAATTGAGATAGGAATCAATATAGTAAAAAGGGTGAATTAAAATGAGTGCAACAATACAAGAGGTATTTCTTGGGTGCAAGTTACCAGCTCCACTGACATCAACACTAAATTCAAAAATTTTTTAGGCATGAAGAAGTGTCATATGTTGTCTGCAGCTACTATCTCATCTACTGTCAACTACAAAAATCAATAAGTGCTGAAACATTAAAAAGCCTCCAAGAAAATAATACAACCGTCTAAAAGTTTTAATTATGCAATTACACCCTACTTTCCTCCAACAGTCACCATAATATGACCATAGCAGATATTTCCTCATCAAACAACCATTGTGGCAGTAGCCTCTACATTTGCTTTGGTCTAGTAAGAAATAAACTGCCAGCTTTCTGCCAAAGCACATAATGCTAGAAATAATCTTATAAACCATCCTTATTTGACTGATAAGTTTGTTTCGCTATCATCTATTAAGTAATTAAACCCAACCATCCTGCATCACCTTGAAAGCTTTCCATTTTTCAGATTCCATGCTTTTCATTGTAATTTATAACACTATAATCTAATAACTGCTTAAGTTGTTACCGAAAAATGGAAAATTCTCCTAGCAACTTCTCTTTTGTACCATTTTTTCTAGTTACTACCAACTAGCAAGTATTAGAGAGATCAAAGCAAATATTAGAGAACTCTTTTGTATTGTTTTTTTCTTTCAGAAAAAAAAAAAGTTTTGTTTTAATTAACAGATTTCACAACAAGCACCTTCCGAAACTGCATCTAACAAAAACAAAAGGGGTTCACACTAATACTCCTAAAAAAATTATACTTGTTGAGGGAACAAAAAAAATGAACCTTTCTAGCTGAATTATGAAATAATAATAGACAAATGAAATAAATTAAACAACGCTACGTCCTATTACTCATTTGATAAAAATGCATAATTTAGATAACAGTCGGCTGTTAGAGCTGAAATTTCTGCTTAAAAGAGTTAGAAAAGAAAGGCAAATACAGAGTGGAAGCAAATTAGTATGTGATCTAAGAGAAATTAAGATAATATCGAAATTGAGTTGCCATTTCTGTTTAAGGAATTGAAGGGAATCGAAAAGGAATCGGAAAATAAGAGTAAACGAAATGAGAGGAACGGAGAGAAAGGCAATAATTGAAATACCTTGGATGGATCGACTTTAGGGAAGCTCTTGACCACATCGAGGACTCTGTCGATGACCTGTTCCTTAGTCAAATGGTCGTCATGCGACGACATTAACCGAATAGAACCATTTCCATAGAAACACCATGGCTGCGATTTGTTTGCAGCTTGGGCTAAACTCTGCACCGGGACTCGGAAGTGGCCAAGTACGGCTGCTTTCAGTGCCATTTCTCTCTGGTAAGACCGTAATGCAATTGCAGTACTAAAATAGCTAGTCCAGGACAGTGAAGTAACCACATTCAGAGATGGTAATTTTCGCCCCAACCGCGGTGTCCCCACCCAATTCCAACCCAAAGGCGGATTTCTCTTATATTTTATGCCCCATCCCGAACCCAATCTGATTCCGAAATTTTTGATATATGGTATATATAATCCTGATAATTTTGTTTATATTTATATATTTTATATATATTTAAATATATAATATTTATTTATATTTTAACATAATTAATAAATTTAAAAATATAAATATAATATTTATTTAAAGTAAAAATGTATTTTTTATTTAAAAAATTATATAATTAACTAATTAATAAAAATAAAAAATAATTTTAAATATTAAAAAAAAATTTTAAAAAATTATAAAAATTGAAGATCAGATCGAGATCGAGAATCTCTATCCCCATTAGATGCAGCAATGGATACTAAAAAAATTTTCTTATAGGAAATCAGGCCGGAGATTTCAAGATTGGAGATGAAAAAATCTTTCCGAACCTATCTCATTGTTATTCCTACATTGACAGATTAATTGTATAAATGATACCAAATTTTTTAATTGTTATAATTTTATACCAAAACTTTTATAAATATTATAATTTGGTACTCAAATCAAAATTCTAGTAAAAAAACTGACATAATATATTGACAGACTGACATAACATATTAATAGTCAGATGTAGTATGTTGACTAGCTAATATGGTATGTTGACGCAGTATCTTGTTTGATTTAAATTTTGATTTGGATACCAAATTATAATATTACTAAAAATTTTGGTACCAATTTATAACAAAATGATAGGTTTGATATCTTTTGCAGATTATTTCTCACATTCACACAACACAAGTGAATATATTTCTTTAAACGACACCGTATATCTCTCAAAATTTGAGTTCGATAATTTTATATATCTTTTTTTTAATGAAGAAAAATAATAGATTATTGAATTATTAGAAGGGGAAGGGCGAGGTGTTACAGAGATTAAATAAACCCATTTAATTATGGGCTAGGTCTAGAGGTAATAATCCTATGAGGAAATTTCACTCTTTACTCATATTTAAATTCTTTTTTCATAATTATCAATAAATTCTGTCTTTTCATTTTTACCAAAATTTTGTTCTTTTCTACTTTTTTTCTTCTTCATTCTCTTTTTCCTTCTCCGGTGAACTCTCCCTAGCCATTTTCTTTTCTTTGTCATTTTTTGTATAATCATCATTTATCTTCAAGTTGAAGGGATCAAATCTATTGGAGCTGCCATTCAAGGAAAAATTGTTTCTACACCTAAAATCGTAGAAGGAAGAAAACCTTGATTTCAAATTGAGGAACATAGTATTTCGAATAAACACTCCTCTATTCTATTTGCTACACCAAAAAACGAAACAAAAAGAAAATGAAGAAAAATTTGGGAAAGGCACTATTTGCTTCGGTCATGGTTAGAATTTAAAGGAAAAAATGTTGCATGTGGCACATCAGGCAAAAAAAAGAAAGTGAAGCATAAGAGAGGCAAGCAAGTTATAGGTTGAACTTAGAAAAAATAGAAATAGGTAAGCACTCATCTATCATCTTCTTTCTTTTTCTTTTTTTTTGTGTCTAGTTATTAGTATCGGTGAATATCTGAATTTCATGTTGGTTTTTTTTTAAAAAAAAATTAGTTAGTAGTTGTTTTGATAATTTTTTTAAAAAGAATTATAATGCAATTCTTAACGAGTTGGTCAATCTTTTGATTTTTTTAATTTATTATTATCTAACTTCTTTTGTCTTTTTTTGATGAAAATTCCAAAAGTATTCAAAAGGTATACCAGAGGTATTTCCAAAATATTTTCATGCAATTTCCAAAGTATACCTAAGGAATTCATAGTGAATTCCTAGTGAATTCCTTCTAGAAAATTCTCAAGGTATTTCTAAAATATACCTGAGATATTCCAAAAATACTCTTATGAAATTCTCAAAGATATATTGAAGGTATTACCAAGGTATTTTCAGAGAATTCCTCCCAAAGAATTCTCGAAGTATTCTCATGGTATACCTAAGATATTCTGAAGGGTATACCCAATACTCAACAATGAATTGAATGATGTTAGTTTGAGAATTTGTGATGTTTTTGAATTTGGATTTAGTTATATTTTTCTTGTTCTTCTTCTTTAATGATTCAATTCTTCTTTTTGTTCTTTTTTTTAGTGAAAATTGAACAAAGATATATTAAAGGTATACCAAAGATATTCCAAAGATATACCGTCTGGACACATTTTTGTGGTGGCCGTTAGATTTAGATATTGTTCTTTGAGAATTTGTGATGCTTTGATTTTTTTTTTTTTTATTGAATTCTATTATTCTTATTCTTCTTCTTTAATGATTTAATTTTTCTTCTGCTTCTTTTGTTTTTTTTTTTGTGAAAATTGAACCAAAATATGTCTAAGGTATACCAAAAATATTCCAAAGATATACCATAGAGAATGAGAGATTTGAATGGAAGTTAATCACTAGAGATTTTAAGAGAGATTTTTGCACGAAATTTTAGAAAGTGCTGGTATAATTTTAGAAAGTTATTTTCAGTAAAATTGAAAAAAACTTTATGTGTCTATATAAATGTGAACCTCTATGCGCTTTTGGACAATTTTGTAAAATTTCCTAATTCTAATGTATACACATTAATCTATCTATATTTATCTATTTAAATTATGATATGTGACAGGGACGGATCTAGAATTAATGTTCAGTGGAGGCAAACTTAATTCGATAAATAATAAAGAATATATTTATATACTTTATAATTAATGTAGACATTATAACTATATACATACTTTAAAATTGAATAGTTGCAAATTTACATATTTATACTTTATAATTTAATACTAATAATTGTATGCTTATATTTTGTACTTATGAATTTATTTAGATTTCCTCAAAAAAAATTATAATATTACAATATATGCAATTAAGCCTATATTATCATATATGCTATATAATTTTTTTCATCGAAATAGTTGTACTATATTAAATTTATGTACTAATTTAAAATTATATTATTTATTATATATATATATATAAATAATTGATATATTTAATAAATTTCTACTTTTACTATGCTTTATAATTAATGAAGATACCATTGTCTTTTATTTACTCGAAAATAATATATATGTATATAATTTATATACTTAATAAATTTATATATTTTGTAATTAATATATAAACTACAGTCATAATAATAATAATAATTTAACTATTTATACTTATTATAATATATGTATAACATAAATATGCATATATTTATACAAGGAAAAATTACCAAAAATAACCTTAACTTTTAAGTTTGTATCAAAATTAAATTGTACTTTCTATTTTCTCATTATAATACACAAATTTTTAAAATTTTATCAATTTATAAATTCCGGTTAAACTTTGCTGACATAATATAAAATTCCGAAAATATTAAAAAGGTTGTGGTGATGTTATCCACATTATAAAAGCTTATAAGGCCTTCTCTAGTATCTCTCTGATCCCCATGTTCAATCAATTCACCATCAATCAAGCTCTCATTGAAACTCTCCACAATTCGCCTCTCTTTATTCATGTCATCAATTTTTACATTTCCTTGGTTGCCACTATACTTCTTTCATGATAGAGCTCAACGATAAATTGGATTATAGTAAACTCATCTCTCCATTCTTCAAAGCACAATCGTTGTCACTAAAGATTTCGCTATCGAAACTCAATTGATTTAACAGTGTCTCTCTTAATATGCAATTAAACTCAAGATTAGATTCCATATTGAGTTTGTCTTCTTTCGAACTTTCGAAATGGTTTCTTTCAAATCAATCAAGTTCTACGGTGGAAAAAAGACCATCGTTCTGCTATCTCCAACATTTTTTTTGCCATCTAGGTTATAGTGGCAACATCGATGCATTTGTTACAGATCTCCATTGACTCTCCCTTGGCGTTATAGCGGTTGTAGATAGTAATGGATGGGTGGAATATGGGACCACTTCGTTTTAAAAGGAATTTTGTTAATATTCTAGAGTTTTACTCCATAATATTCGACTCCCTTGATGCAGCGACTGCTGGCGGTCATTAGGGGAGAAAAATCGAGATATTTTTATTAAAACTGAAGATTTTTTCTTTGTGGAGAAGTGTGTAAGACAAATTTCACTGTCGTGGAGGGAGCTCTTTGTGGAGCTAGTATAAAGCCAATGCAATTTAGTCAGTTGGCAAATTTTCAAGTAGAGTATTTGCTAGAAAAGGTGAAAGTCAAAGGTTTCTATGTGGTAAAATGACAAGCTGAACAGGTGCATCGGTGTTTTTAATTTACTACAACTTTATGTTATGTCAGTAAAGTGTTATAAAAATTTATAAATTGATAAAATTTTAAAAATTTGTATATTTAAATAAAAAAATAAAAAACATAATTTAATTTTAATACAACCCTTAAAGTTAATATTATGTTTTACAATGTTCCTTTTATATAAATATGCATATAAAATACAGAAAAAATTAGAGGAAACCGAAAATCACAAATTCAAAACCTGTAAAAAAATTTTTTTAAAAAAAGTCAAAAATCATAAAAAACTTTGAAAACTAACATGTGGCTTTAAAGATGGAGCTTAAAAAATAGATCTAATACCGTAAACCAAAAACACGATTCTGATTTATGAGGAAGATAGAAAATCAAGAAATCACATATCTAAAAGAGATTCAATAACCAAACTGAAAAAAAAAAACTCAGAAAATGTAAATCACAACGCTAAACGGAGAATGCAACTATGGTTGTTTACACATCCGAACTATGGAAAGAGAGATGAGCAGGAAGGAGTAAAGGCAAGCAATTGTTACAGAGAAAGAAAGAGAGGGCGGCGGAGAGGCAGATCTCAGGTGATAGGATTTTGGACAAGGATCCGAGCAAAAAGACCGCAATAGGCATCAAACCTAACTTTAGAAACGACGTCGTGTTGCAAAATGTTTTTCTAGGAAGAGCGCTGTCATTTGAACAGTGAATCTCCAATGGATTAACCTTTGAATAGTAGAGAGACGGGGTGACGACTTTGTCTTAATTGTCATATTCTTTTTCTTTTTGTTTAGGCAATTAATGAAGATGAGGATATGTATACAGGGGCGTCAAAACGAGTCGACGTGTGGTGTCGATATATTTAAATGACACAATTATAGTTAATATAAATATAATTTATTTATTAAATAAGTTGACATGAATACGATAAGAAAATTAAACGGATCATACGAATACAATACGTTTAACACATTTAATTTTCGGATCGTATTTGGATTATAAAATTCGATACGAATATGACGCGATTATATTTTTTTTGGATCATTTGATGCGATACGATACGATTATGTTTTTTGGATCATTTGATACGACACGACACGATTATATCTTTTGGATCATTTAATACGATATAATATAACTGACACGACACGAAAACGATATTTATATATTATTTTTTATAAAATGATAATACTATCATTGATATTTCAGTAAATTTACATATTGTAAATGAGTTGGATAAAGTTGATACGACACAAAAAAAAATTAAACGAATTGTAATAATTTGAATCATGTCATAAACAAATTGACCTGTTTATAATACGAACTCATATTTTACATATTAGATTTACGTATCATAACTCCTTTCGACACTCCTATATGTATCAAAAGCAAAACTTAATTACGTGACTTTCTTTTGCAGACCCAATTTTTTAGTATTATCATTAGGAGATAGATAGGGCCACCCACTTGTTGGCCTTAACCATAAAAACTTGTCATCGTTTCAATTTTGGATTCTTTGTGCTTCAAATGAATATTGCGTCCGGTCCAGAAAATATACTTCTAGTTATAAAAAAAAAAATTTAATTTAGTTAAATTAATAATTTTTATTTGATGTTTATAAAATTTTTTTTTCTATTTATCATTATTTTAAAAATAATTATTTAATATTTTAATATAAAATTTAAATTAATAATTATATAGATGTCAATCAATTTAAAAATTATTTAAAGCAATAATTGAAGAAAATAAATCGGATATTTAAATATATTTAACAATATTTTAACAAAGTAACTATGTTTAAAAAAAAGTAAGCGATATATAATTTTAAACTATCAAAAATGAAAAATGATTCTATTTTTTTTGAATAGTAGGGAGTAATAGATATAGATTTGAATTTGGGGAGTCGCGAGTAGAAAAAATGAGAAAGTTTGTTTTGTGTTTAAATTCCTATTTAGAGCAAGCAAAACACATTGCTGTAAGCACGAGGGATTAATTTGAATCATCTAAATATATTTACCATTACAAATTAACAAAAACAAATATATTGAAGGGAAATCAAAGAAGAAAAGGAGATGAAAGCTTTAAAACAAATAATATTAGCGGCAAATTAAAAAAAGAATGTAACGGTTAAACTTTAAAAAAGGAAAAAAGAAAAGAAAAAGGAAAAGGGCATTCAAGAGAATGAGAAGAGACGCATGGTATTGGAATTAGGTGTACGAAAATTGAAAAGAGCAGCGTGTGCCACAGTACAAAGCTGAATTCAGGCTGTGATTTGGCTAACAGAAGAATGCGATCACAAGGCAGAGAGGAGAGATAGAGACTCACCTTTTCCAACCAAACTGCCCTTTTCTTACCGTTATTTTTAAAGTAGATTTTGTTGTTCCCTCCCCACCTATGGATGCTTCAGGCTTCTCTTCTGTTTGTGTACTTTTTTTTTTTTTTTTTTACAGTTAAACTATATACTAGTATATTGATAAAAATCAAGACAATAAATATAGTTAGATACAATCTAACTAGCAAGAATGGATTTGGTGGTTTAGGTTTTAAAAACAAATAAAAATTTAAGGTCAAATTTAGGTTTTTAATTTAAGGCATTAAAAAGCGTGTGGAACCTAATGAATATTTTGGTTTGCTGCAAAATAAACCAATAAAAATGATATTTGACTAATAAATTCCTTATGCATTTGCTGGAATAATAAATCGGTGGATTGTTTTCTCTGATTAATGTGAGAGGCTTTTTAGGCTTTTTAGGCTTTTTTTTTTTTTTAAGATGAGGCTTTTGAGTTTTTAATCTCTTGGGATCTTTTTTTTTTTTTTTTCGCATGGAATCATTTTTTTTTTTTTGCACTTTTGCCATTATAAATAGAGAAATTAAAAAAAAAAGAGAGAGAAATAAAAGTAAAAAAGAATAATAGTCACATTTTATCATCCTATTTTTTTCTTTTCATAATTTCTTTTATAAATCAAACAAAAAGATTATATTAAAATAATTTTATTTTCATAATTTTTATTATAAATCAAGCTAAATGTAAGGACGAATTGGCCTAAACATATTTCTTTCCAATTAGAAATAATTTATTTGAATTGATTTAATTAGTTTTATAAAATTTAATTAGACCAATTGATATAATTTTTATTGAGGAATTTACACGAAAAACCACTTTTTAAAAGTTTTTTTTTTTAATTTTAGTGGTGGTTTTTCCATGTTTCCATCCTTAATTTTGTTAATTTCAATTTTACTGATTTTTGTATTTTTCTTTTCAAATATAAGTTTTCACCGTATAATTATAATTTTCTTTTCATTTAATTGAGAAAAAAATGATTATTTTTTACATTTTAAATATTAATTAAAAATTTCGTTAATTTGTATTGCCATTATTTGTCTTTATACATAAATTTATTTATTTTTAATCATTATTTTATCAACTAATTAATTAACAAAAAATATATAAACTTATATTTAATTAACTTAATTACCAAAATAAACTTTGGGCAAACCTTAATTACAAAAAAATATGTAAACTTCTATTTAATTAACTTAATTAAGGTTATTTACTTTGGTAAACTTTAGGTTGATTTTTTATAATTTTTAGTTGATAGATTGAATGGATATAAGGTAAACTTTGGATAAATATTTAAGTAAATTTTGGATGAATCTTTAGTAAACCTTATATAATTTCAATTTTTATTAATTACATTGTAAATCTTAGATAAATGTCGGATAAATTTTGACATAAATCTTAGATAAACCTTTTATAACTTCAATTTTTATTAATTTTGTGGTAAATATTGGGTAAATTTTAGATAATTTTTAGATAAATTTTGGTAAATATTGAGTAAAACTTGTGTAATTTCAACTTTCATTAATTTTTTTATAAACATTTGGTGTAACTTGAGTAAATCTTAAGTAAATTTTTGATAAATCTTTTATAAATTCAATTTTCATTGATTATGTAGTAAACTTTGGATAAATATCGGGTATACCTTAAGTAATTATTGGGTAAACTTTAGTAAATTTTGAATAAAATTTGTGTAACTTAACTTTTATTAATTTTATGATAAATATTGAATAAATACTGAGTATACCTTGAGCAAACCTTAAGTAAATATTTGATAAAATTTTTGTAACTTCAATTTTTATTAATTTTATAGTAAATATTGATTTTCGGTATTTTTTAAAAAAATGTGTATATAGTATTTTTGAAAAAAAAAATTGAGTAGTGATACTTTTATAAATATTTACCTTTTTTTTTCATTTTTATAAAATTCTCATTTTTATTTTATTGTTGGATAAATAAGAATAGAAATATAAATTTTAGATGACGGTTAAAAAACATCACATTTGATTCATTATATATCCGAATGAGCTAAATTAAAAAAACGAATATGAATCTAATTCAATTCATACCTATTGTCATTCTAGATTACATTTGGAATTAAATTTTCTTATATTCAAATTTGATATTTAGAATATAATTCTAAAAAATATATTTATTTTTAATAATTTCTCTAATTTTATGGATCTTAATAGTATTTTTTAATTAATTAGAAATAAATATTTTTTTAAAAATACTTAATTTATTGATGTCTATTTTTTATAGTAATAATTATATCTGATAATGAAAATTTAACTTTATCTATTTTTAAGCACAATATTATCTACTTTAAATCTAAAATTAGTTTATTATTTGAACAGTAGTGTTATTTCTGGAGGCTAGGGTTAGATTGAGGGACCAATATCAGCTATTCACTTGTTTATCTAATAGTTTAGATGTTAGCAAAATTTTTAAAAATTGGCATAAAAAAATTTCTTCCCTATGCGACGGTTAAACCAAATTGATTTAATTAGTTTTTTATTAGACAAATCAATACAATTATTTTTATTTTACTATTAGATTGAGAAGAAATAAAAATATAAATATTAGATGCCGATTAAAAAAATCAAATTCTGTTCACATTATTTGAACTTATCTAAATGAGCTAAATTAATAAACGAATCTGAGTCGAGATAAGTTTTACGGGTTAGATTAGTTCGCTGATAAGTCGAACTCAATTTATCTTTATTGTCATTCTAGAATTGCATTTATAATGAAATTTTATCACATTCAAATTTTCTATTTGCAATATAATTGTAAAAATTTTATTCATTTTATTAGTATAATTTTTCTGGATCTTAATAGTATAAGTTTTAATTAATTAAAAAAAAAAGTTTTTTTAAATAATACTTAATTTAAAATCAATTTATTATATGAACAGTAGTATTATTTTTGGAGGTTAGGGTTAGATTGAGTGACTAATCAATTTACTTATTTATCTATTTTTAGATTTTATCAAATATTTTAAAAATTGGCCTAAATTTTTTTTATTAGATAAATTGATTTAATTTTTATTTTACTGTTTGATCGAGAAGAAACGTTAGATGACGATTAAAAAAATCAAATTCAGTTTATTGCATTATTTGAACATATTCAAATAAGCTAAATTAAGAAAAGAATCCGAATCGATATACATATATATATATGTTAGATAAGTTGAACTCAATCCGTATCACTTAGTCATTCTAGAATTGCATTAACAATGAAAATTTGTAACATTATTTGAATATAGTCGAATAAGTTAAATTCAAAAATGAATTTGAATTGAGCTGAATCCGTCACTATTACAATTATAGAATTAATTTTTTATTAGAATAATTAATTTATATTTTTTTCATACTTATTTGTGTCAATTTACCAGGTTAGAATGAAACTTTATAGATATTCTCTAATTCCGAATCAAATTATTTGTATCAACTTACGAAATTCCTCAATATGTACGATAGAGGGAATCCATCATACCAATGAGATTATTATTCTATGTATTTATTTATCAAATCCAATACATAATAAAATTTAGGAATCAACTTATCTACCATATACATATAAAGTAATACATATAAACTTAAATTTTTTATAGCAAAAGTGAAGAAAATATTCATTTAAATTTTTTAATATGATCATGGCAAAATATTGAATAGCATTTATTAAGTTTTAGAACCTAAATTAGAATGAAATAGCAAGATAAAAAAAAAATTGAGCTCTATAATCATTGTAATTTCTATCAATTATTCTCTATTTTGTAGCAGTTTTTTTAATTAGATAAATTATATCTATTTTAATCTTTTTTTTTCTAATAATATAAAGAAATTTAGTTTTTTTTTTTTTTTTGGAAAGAATACGTGTATTACTCAGAAACCAAAAACATCATGCCGGAGAAGAGGTCTAATGAAAGACGGAGGCTCTTCCCAGTAAACAATTTCGTTAAGAGAGAGAGCAGCTTTAGCCAAGGCATTGGCCTCTTCATTTGCTTGTCTTCTCACAAAATTAATCTTAACATTAATACATTGACGAGCCAAAGAACGGATCTCTTCAACAATACAGCCAATCTTCGAGTTATCTGCAAAACCTTGTCTATAATGACTTTCGCATCCGATTCAATAAGGACATTTCTCACATTCTCCTCCTTGACCCAACTCAAAGCTTCCTTAAGCCCAATCGCTTCGGCAAGGGATGAATTCGCGTTACTTGTGATAGGGTTGGCCTTACACCGCTTAACAGTTCCAAGATGATCACGAACCACCATCCTCAAACCAACTTTACCAGCAGTACAGTTGGTAGCAGCATCCACACTGAGCTTCAAAAAAACCAACTGGAGGGCAAATCCTATTAGCTCTAGTTTGGACACCTTCTCCCCCCTCGCAAAGCTGTTGACTAACATTAGCAAATTGAAATTGGCGAAGGAAATTCATGCAGCTCTCCGTATATATCCCTGCATGAAGATCCTCATATTCCAAATACTCCAAAGAACCACACATAGCCTTTTTCGCCAAGCCTGAAAATCTGACTGCCGCATAACATCAACCCAATCACTGGAAATCTCTAAACGGACAGATAAGAGATTAATACCCGCTGCATTCCAGATTTGAAGAGCAAAGGGGTGATCAATAAAAGTATGAAACATGTGTTCACCATAATTGAAATTTAGTTGTTAATAGAATTTACTAATTAACAATTATTTTATGGAATTTAAATTTACTTCGGAAGAGAGAGAATTAAAAGAGGAAGGAGGAAATATTGGGAAGGGAAACTGATTTGGGAGGGATTATTAGAAGAAATGTACTTTTATTTATTTTATTTTAATTAATTAAATTTTTATCAGACATTAATACTATTCTAGTTAACTAAATTCAGTTAACTAAATTCTAGCAAGGTCCAAATCAAAATCCATATATTTATTTTTTTATTTTCCAATATCAATCTCATAAAACCAACTAAACAGTACCCACCATTAACTTTCTTTTTTTTTTTTTTTCCAATCCTAATTTTTGTGATTGAAGAAAAATAAGAGAAGCACTGACAATTAGAACAATTATGAAGGGGAAAGGGAGGGGGGATCCACCAACCACCAGAAATGGATCAAACCCATGCCACCTCATTCTTTGTTGTACCTCCTGGATCCCCCCCATTACTGCTTTTTATCAAATTTTCAACCACCTTCCCCCCCCCCTCCCCTCCCCTCCCCTCCCCTCCCCTATTCCTAAATTTTTCTTCTCATTTAAGTGGGACCCACATCTCAACACCTACTCCAACCCCATTTGGCATTTCCTTTTTCGAAAAATCATTTTTCCTAAATTTTAAAAATAGTTTTTTAAAAAAACAATTTATAAATTTAAAAAATTAGTAAATTAAATAAAAAAAATTCAAAATATATTTTTAGAACTCTCAACCGCAATATCAAACACCGTCTCTATTTATTCCTCCCTCTAATATCTCTCAAACATTACTTTAGATTGCAAGAGATTTTAAAATTCACTAATTTTATAAAATTTATATATTTTAAAAATTTTATCATTTAGTTTGATTATAAAATTTATGAATTGATAATATAATTACTATTATATTTATATTTGATTCAATATTTACAATTCATAAATTTAACAGTTAATTTTCAATTTATTAAATATTGATAATTTTTTATTAATTAAGCACGTATAATCAATTCCACTATATATTTAAAAATTTTAAAAATAAAATTGATTATTTTAAGAGTCCAAAATTTAAAAAATAAAATTATTATAAGTTATTATATTTAATTATATTGTTAAAATATTCTTAATAATAATAATAATAATAAAGCAATCAATTGAAATTAAAAAAAATAATTTTTACTTTTTTTATGATTAAGAATAATTTTAAAATATTATTAATTTAGTATGGATAATTTTGTAATAAAAAAAATCTGACAATAATTTCTGATTGATCAAAATCCATAAATTTTGAACTTTCTCGCTTATTAGATAAAAAATTTGTTAGATAATAAATTTTCTAAAATTCATTAATTTTGACCTTTCTAAAAAAATTAGCTAAATGATATAAATTGATAAATTGTTAAAAATATATAAATCTAAACACAGTTGAAATCAAAACAATTGCTCATCATTTTTTTTTGCTACTTGCGACACAAAAAACCATTGAATAATAATAGTATTAGATAACAAAATGACTTTTTCTTCAAAAGAAAAGTTAAATAGCCTCATACGCCCATTCGAATCCTAAGTATCAAATCATTCCAACCCAAACTAAACAACATTTTAATACAATGCCAATTTTTATTAATACAATTCATCCATGTGAATTTGAAACCCACCAAAAAAACCAATGTGATTACCGAACCGAAATCATTACCAATCAAAACCCAACACCAACAAAATGACAACAATTGTCATTCACTATTGAACTGGTTTAGCTTAAATGAAAATAATTCACAAATTATGCAACCAAAACTATAAAAAACTATATTTCGTTTGTGCTAATAACAAACATTGGCAAATGTACAAAAGAGAGAAAACCCAACTCACAGCTTTCCGCTTCTTTTTTCTTCTCCATTTTGCGGCCTATTTAGAGTTTTTAATTTTATCAAATATTTAGAGGTAGGGAAAAAAAAAAATCTTAAAACCCTCAAATAGGAAGGGGCAAAACCGTACATGTATAACTTGAATACCATCTTGGTCAATTTTCAAACGAATCCCTTCTCAACGGTTGTGGGTCGCTCTTCCAAAATCGCATAGCTTCCTGGACCGGTTAGCGCAAAATGACGCCGCCGTTGACATATGTGGCTTCACGGGAATTCTAACTTCGGTCGCGAATCCCCTGTCAGAAGGCAACCCCCCTTTCTGATTCCAGTGCCGGTTAGGACTTGCCCTCACCAGCGGACTCAAGCAAAACGCTAATCCAGGCACGCTTTTCCCCTGTCCCGGCTTCCCTCGCCTCACCCCTGCCTGAGTTACCGGTGTCCTCTTCCACCAATGCGATGACTCCGACGACGATCCACTTCCCCACGGAGACGGATCGCAATCTTCACAATCCTCTTCACAGTCCCCCTCTCTCGCTGGCGACATTCCTCGATCCATCCGTTGACGCGGTTTATGGCCTGCTGCAACGCCGGAATATTCCGCAGATTGCTTTTTCCTGCGAGTGGAAAATATGGCGGAGAACCAGGATGGCGATGAAGATGATGCCTCGGTGGAATTCCGAGAGGGAACCCCAGGGCCGGAAGCAAAGGGATCCGGATTAAGCTTCTCGGATCTAGACCGGAAGAGATTGGACAGAAGGGAGAATCTGCCTTGCTTGTTTCTGGAGGTCCTTGAGATGCTGAAGCCAGTTGTTGTGGTGGTGGTGGTGGAAGAATTGTAAGTGGGGCCCACTTGGGGTGTGCTGTAGAAGCGAAGGTGATGGTGAGAGGACCATGACGCGTCATCCGATTTCCGACGAGCAACGTAAGGGGAGACGGAGCGAGGGAATAGAAGAGGAGGCGGATGGGCGTCTGATTTACGGCTATCATCTAGGGCGGCGCGTGAATGGGCACTAACTAATTGAGCATGCTGCTGCGCCTCTTCCTGTGCAGCTATGAGGGCAAGAAGGCGTTCGTGGAGACAGGAGGCGCAGATGCCCACACCGCTACTGAGGTCGCTGGGGTGCTTCTTACACCTCATTTTATAGGAGAAACAAATTCCCGGGTATTTTCAGATATTTAGCGGGAATATAACAGTAGATAAGGGCGGTCATGTGGAGGTGGTGACGGTGGTAATCTGCTCCTGACCCGCTCTGCTCTGGTGTAAGCTGAAGAGATCTGATGAAGAAATCGAAGGAGGCCTCCTTTGTCTTGTTCTTAGTTTATAGGCTGGAGAGAGAGAGAGAGAGGGCGAAGGATGAGATTAATATATATTCATATATATATATATTAAAAAAAAAGAGAGAGAGAGAGAGAGAGCATTTTAATCCAATATGAAAACATAAAAATAAAATAAAGTGAGAGAGTATTTTGGGTATTGGAATTTAAAAGGGTAAAGTGTTTAGTAGTGTCTTTACTAAAAATTTGAAAGAGAAATTCAAATGGAATGGAAAGACGGAGAGAGTGAGTGTGTGTCAAATGAATACACCCAATTTACCAAAACGGCAATGTAATTGACAAATCGTGGGATGTCAGAACTTATGCTAGCACTAGCATTACCTTATTACTAAAAAAATAAAAATTGGAAAGTCTCCGAATTTTCTTTATTTTTTTGACTTCAAAAGAATCTGTCAAGTAGAATACAATTTTCTACTTAGCCTCATTAGGCATTTAGAAAAAGTAATATATTAACTTTTTATTTTACTCGAAGATGAGAGTTAATTTGTTAATTATTGTTTTTGGTTGACGGATTAAAGAAAATTGGGTGAGAGTGATGCTCTACTTGAGGGAGGAGGTGAAACCAGTTAAATGAGGACAAACAACACTCATCCAGCAATGCCAATCGCAATCATATCAGCTTTTTATATCTCGCGGACACGGCTGCTTGTCCATTAGCATTAAAGAGAATTTTCTTTTTAAAGAGAAAATTTTACAGAAATGTCATATTTTTACCTACGCTTAAAGTTTTTTTTTTAATTTTATCAAAATTAAAATAGTACTGAAATTTCAAAATCACTCTTAAATATATTCTGAATTTATATATTCAGCATATCATCAGTATATTTTAGGAATATTTTAGTTCAATTTCATTGATAATAAAAAAAATAGAATAAGAAGATTAATTGTTAAAGAAGAAAAAAAATAAAATTCAATCAAAATCTAAAATATTACAAATTCTCAAACAAAACAGTTTAGTATACATTTCGGTATATCTTGGAGGTACCTTAGGGATACATTGGGTATACCTTTAAAAATTCTATGAGAATACCTTGGAAATACTTTAATTCAATCATACCTAAAATCCAACAAAAAATGATTCAAAACATCACAAATTTTCAAACAAAATAGTTTGGTATACCTTGAATATACTTTAGAAATATTTTTGGTATATCTTTAGAAATTCCTTGGGAATACCTCTGTAATACCTTTGGGGTGCATTGAGTATATCTTAGGGATTCTCAAAGAATTTCCTATGAAGAATTTTCTGAGGGTGCCTTGGGTATGTATATATTTGATAATTCCATAAGAATATATTGGGTATAACTTAGGGATACTTTAGGTATATCTTAAGAATTCTCTGAAAAGAATTTACAGAGTATATCTTAGGGGTACCTTCAGTATACATTTGAGAATTCCACAAGAATATCTTTGATATACTTTAGGGACATCTTAGTAATTTTTACCAAAAAAATCAACAATAATACAAACAAATCTTAATTAAAAAGCAATTAGTCAATTAAATGGATTACATGAACGCTATTATGAGAAAATGCAAAGATTGATAAAAAGAGAAGTAAAAAAAAATTGGATCACAATCAATTAAAATCAAACACACAAACAAATTATTGTCGTCGAACATTGATATCGTTGTTGTCTAACACCATTTTAGCAGTCGGACATTGTCGCCGTTACAATTGCAGCAGTTTCTTCTATGTACAAACACCATTGTTATCTTAGATAGGGTAAGATGTTGAAGGAGAAAGATGACGAACAAACCAAATATCGAAAGAAAATGAGAAAAAAAAACTGATTTTGATATAAATAATAAAAAAAAAGAAAAATGCTAATAATTTAAAGAAAAAAAATTAAAAATCAGTAACTGGCGAAATTTTTTTTTAAAAAAAGGCACGCCCTGCAAACAAGCATGGGGATAGCCTTTTCTTTTGAACGGAAATGTTTGTCCCATGGACCTAATGAATTGGGCCTCGGCCTAAAATAACTTCCATTTTGTGTGCCGAGTTTTTCTACACAGTTAATTTTCAAAAATAGCTCCCAGTTAAAAGTGTTCTCAATACATCATTTCAATAAGATTTTATTTTCTAAAACAGCCATTAGTTATCTTCTATTAATAACAATTATAAATACTAATAAAAAAGAGGTAAGGAAATTTTGGAGAATCATGGAAGCATTAATATTTTGAAAATTGCTTTCCATCAATAACAACAATTATAAATGCTAATAAACAAGTAATTAGGAAATTTCGGAGAATCATACAAGTATTAACATTTTGAAAATTGCAGGTTATATGTTTGTTAACATTCCGAGAATCATGGAAGTATGCACACATATCAAATTATATGTTTATTATATGTAGGCTATATTAGTGTTATATGACACAGAATTCTGCACAAATTTAATTTATTTTTAATGATAAAACCAAATTTTGTAACGCCAAATGAATATAAGAATGTGTTTTAATCATGTATTGATTGAATGTTAACGAATAAAATATTTTTTTTTAAGATATAACATTTGGAATGAGTATGAAAAAAATAAAAAAGTGTGTTGTTCTTGTAACTACCGGACAGTAGTGACATTGTTTGTATGTTATCTAATATTATATTGGTAGTATATCATATGAATTCCTGCACATATATTGCATTTTAATTAGTTTCTACCACATGAACCAAGTTATATGTTATTATATGTAAGTTATATTGATGTTATATGTTATAAAATTCAGCACAAATTTTATTTGTTATATGCAAGTTATATTGATGTTATATATTACAAAATTCAGCACAAATTTTCTTTGTTATGTGCAAGTTATATTGATGTTATATGTTATAAAATTCTATACAAAGTTAATTTATTTTCATTGATAAAATCAAATTTTGTAACATCATAACTTTTATATTAATTGTATGTTTACAGGAATGAACAACATAAAGACATTCATATAACTGAATGTTCGATCCAATAAATCAAAGAAAACATACAAACTAACAAAGTAATCATAAAACTGATTTAAAAAAAATGCTCATTCCAAATACTGAAAACTTCATTCCACATTTGGTCACCGGGTTTGATAACTACACCTGTAAACATGGAAACAGTTGCTAGAACTTTAGTTCCACGGATGCGGGTTGTAAAGGGTTCGGGGAAGGCCGTCAACTACTTAACACCTCCTCGGATATTACTTGCTTTGGTCACCGCACGGCTGAGGAGAGGGCACTGGTTTGATAACCAGGTAATCTTGATGTCTCTGAGGGATTTTTCAGTAGAGAATTCCATTTTGTTTAGCATAATTGCAAGGCAAAGGAAATTGCATACCTTTTATCTGCATTGGTGAAGTGATACACGACCCTTTAAATTATTATTGTCTACTAAATCACGTGATGAGGATATAATTGTTAGGAGAGAACAACACCAACAGCAGAACATTGTTAATTCAATATTCAAAAATAATAGAAATGGAAAACTATCTGAAACCTGTGTTCTACACAGTTTATTTAAAACAAATTCGCTTCCTACACTGGTATTTAGGATAACCGGCGTTTGTTTCACATGATACAATAGATTTCAAGTAGTTCTTGAATACACAACACATACTTACAGCAAACTATGAACTTGTTACACTCTCTATCACTTGAGAAGAAGAAGAAAAAGAAAAAAATAGACTCTTCAACAAGAATCAAAGTAAACTCTCTCAAAACTCAAGCCAAAAACACCTATTTATACTAGATGGAGGAGACATGTAATTAATTGTGATTAATTTCCTTTAAAGGCTGCCAATAATGCATTTGTAACTTTCAAATAATGGTGAAATTAATCTTTGAAACATCAGAAATTGAACATTCAAAAGACAAGATGCTCAAAAGATTATTCTGGAACACAATTTACACGGGAGTGTGGATTTGTCTTGCACATACGGGAGTGTGGATTTGTCTTGCACACACACGGTCGTGTGGATCTACATGAGTGTGTCAATGGGCTAGCCGTGTGGATCCACACGGGAGTGTAGAATCTACACGACCGTGTCAGACTGCCAGCCGTGTGGATCAACACGAGAGTATTGCCAAAAATTTCCAGAAATAAAAAATAATTTATAAAAATTGGGCTTGTTTAGGACCATGAGATTTTGGACCGACATTCGTATACGCAGGTCGCGCATTAACCTATCCTGGACCATGGATTTGCACTCCCTACGCCTGAGCGCGCGACAAAGAGCCTTCTATTTTATTTTTTTTACCCATGTAAGAATACATCTTTATATATAAATACATGTCCAACTTCAATTTTTTGTGATTTAAGACAAATTCTCACACATTCACTTTTAATTTCCTTACCAACGAACTTACTTTGACCTTCAATTTCTATTTATACATTCTTCATTTTCAGCATATAAATATATTAATTAATAGTTTTCATGTCAAGGAACATATATTCGGGTCTTTTTTCCAAAATCGAGTTATATGATTCACCCGAATTATCCTCGCACAATGGCTAATAATCACAATTTTTTCAATAATAATTTCATTTCACGAGTGACCATAAGCAACTGAAAACGAGTGTTAACCAGAAATTCCAAAAATAGTCGGACTCAAACTGCCGTTGGAAGTAAGATACAGTTAATGAAAAAAAATAGTAATATGCAAATAGGAAGGAAGAGTGATATGAGATTCCATGAAAAAGAAAAGAGAGATATTTTGATTTAATGGCCTGTCTTTATTTGAAATTCAAATTCTATGCAAATAATAGAATGAGAAAATTTAAAAGTATAAATGCTAGTATAACAAAAGCCAAGCATTATTTTGGTAATATTTTTTAAAAAGTTGTTATACCGTGTCATTTTTTGTGGCGATAGAACACCGCTCTAAGATTGACCCAAGTGAGTCGTTTCTTGGAGAAATTACACATAACACAAAAATTTGAGAGTTTTCTTCAAATTTATAGACGGTTTTACAATGTTTCCATTGCCATCTTTGTTATTTTCATTTTTTTTTTATTTTTTCGTTTTTTTTCCAAATGTAAGAAATACAGTGTATGTTATCTCTTTTTTTTATTTAATTGAGAAAGAAAATAATAGTCTTTTTTCATCTTTTAAACATATATTAAAATTTTTATTAATTTGTATAGCCACCATTTATCTTTTTATATATATTTATTTATTTTGAATTATTATTTAATTAACTTAATTAACAAATAAAATATATAAATTTGTATTTAATTAATTTAATTACCAAAATAAATCCTAGGCAAACTTTAATTACAAATATAAATATATAAATTTATATTTAGTTAACTTAATTAAAATGATTTACAAATATAAATAATGAATACTGTAGAGCAATACTCTTAAAAGATAAGCGAAGAATCGAACAAATTTATATATATGCAAGCGGCCGATTCAAACTAAAATGTTATTATTATTCAACGTTTAAAGAAATATAGACAATAAAAAATAACATCAAGATATTTAAATTCTTATTTATCTTTATTAATATATTACTATTTTATTTACTTTTTAAATAAAATTATATTAATAAAAAATTTATATTAATTTTAAAAAATTATATTAATAAAAAATTAACAATTGAGAATAAAATAAATATTAATTGGAATGCATATAATTTTTTAAATAAATTAAAATTAGAAATTGAAATTTTTATAAGAAAGTACAACAAAACGAAACAAGGGGCCTTCTGGATTCTGTCTGTCCCAGTAAAAATGGGGTCCATTATGAAGATTCAAAGTTCAAGCTTTCAAACGCGTAAGCGATGATAGTAACAAATTAAAACAACAAAGCCGTCAGAGACTCTCAATCATCCTAATAAAACACAAAGTACTACAGGTTTGTTCCACCGACCCTGACGTTTGTTCAAAACAGGCAACCCTGAGCCCATCAATTTCATAAAATATTCTTGCAAAAATTGTAGCGTCCATTTCAACTGAAGCTTTCTTCTTCTTCTTCTCGTTTTTGTGATTTTCATTCTCTAGCATCTCTTAGGTGGATTGAAAAGTCCTAGCAGATTTTAGGGTTTTAGTTTTGAAAATAACGACCATGGAGAGCTTGATCAGTTTGGTAAACAGGATTCAGAGAGCTTGTACTGCGCTTGGAGACTATGGAGGTGGAGATAATGCGTTCTCCTCTCTTTGGGAAGCTCTTCCTTCTGTAGCCGTCGTTGGCGGACAGGTTCTTTTATTTCTTTTTGTCTTCCTGCCTAATTAATTAAAACCTAAGCTATTTTCCCTTTTTCCTCATTAATTAAAACCTGACGTGTATTTATTTACGTAAATTTAGGAGTAGTGTCAGAATTTTTTGCAGGGAAGTTGTAGAGGGAGGAGAGAGACGCTGAATTGTGTATATTATTTGGTAGAAGTACTGAATTGTATATTTTTAGTTACTATATAAGTGGAATTTGATGTTGAGTGCAGAGTTCAGGAAAATCTTCGGTTTTGGAAAGCATAGTAGGCCGAGACTTTCTTCCTCGAGGATCAGGTTTTTGCTTTCTTCTTTTTCTTTTTATCTTCTCTGAACAATAAAAGTTAAATTAAATATAAAATGTGTTTTGCAAATATTCTTGCAGGGATTGTGACGAGGAGACCTTTGGTATTGCAGCTTCATAGGACCGACGATGGCTCTCAGGAGTATGCCGAGTTTCTTCATCTCCCAAAGAGACGCTTTACTGATTTTTGTAAGTTGCTCCGCTTCTCTTCTATTTTCTTTGCATACAGCCGGTTCTTTGAATTCTCCTTCATTAATTGTTCATTGGAAATTTTTTCTCTCTTCTTTCTTCTCAAGGTTCTTGACTTCTTGTTGCTCAACAAAGTTGTTCCGTCACATATATATTTTGCCCCTTTCTTTTTCTTTCTGCAGCCTTGGTTCGAAAGGAAATTCAGGATGAAACAGATAGACTGACAGGGAAAACCAAGCAGATTTCTCCTGTTCCTATTCATCTCAGTATATATTCTCCAAATGGTGTGTAATTATTGTTCTTGTATGTTTTATTCTACTCGCACATACATTCATGCAATGCAGGGGACTTCAGCTCTATTAATTGTCCTTGATATTTTCATGCCAATACGTATTTTTATTCATGGTTAGCCCGTTGAAATGTTAACTGTTTTCCTCTCTTTGCTTCTTTTCACAGTTGTCAACTTAACCTTGATTGATTTACCTGGTTTGACAAAAATTGCTGTTGGTATGTTTTTTTAATCTCATTTTGAATTTAACTTGCAAATGCATTTTATTTAATATTTCAGCCCTAAACGGAATGTATTTTTTACTTAGAGGGACAGCCAGACAGTGTTGTTCAAGACATTGAGACCATGGTCCATTCTTATGTTGAGAAGGTAATCAGACATCATAGCACAAAAACTTTATTGTACTTGTTTGGGCGGAAATTACCTTGATGGGGTTTTTAACTTGTTGGTTCTTCTAGATATATCTATAGTATGAATTGTTTCTTCCTTAGCATTACAAGTTATATTCTTGTTTAATGATATTCTAAATGGCCCCCTTTCTATCTTATCGACATTTACATGTACACAAGAAGCTGGTCTAACTCATAGGAAGATGTGTTCTATAGAACTCTCTAATATTTGTATACGAATCTTGGTGTCTTGAAAACCCGCTTCTGTTTAAGTTCTAATCATGTTTCTAAGCTGCAGTGATTTGCATAAGCCTGTGAATGTTAATATAACAAATAATTGCTTTTTCGTTGTATGTCATTTATGTGCTAATTAGATCATTGTACAATATCTGCAGCCAAATTGCATTATACTTGCTATCTCTCCAGCCAATCAAGACATAGCAACATCTGATGCTATAAAGCTGGCCAGGGAAGTGGATCCCTCAGGTGTGCTGCTCTATCTTTGTACTTTATGTTGGTTGTACATTATTGAAATCTCTTTGTTGCTTGGCTTGATCTTCTCTTCTGAATTCCTGTTTGTTACTTTGTCAGGTGAGCGAACATTTGGTGTGCTGACAAAGCTGGATTTGATGGACAAAGGAACTAATGCACTAGATGTAACTCTCCTTCCACTGATGCACGATTTGTTTTTAAAGAGTTGCTAATCCCAAAACACTTGACAAAATGTTTAATTGCTTTTCTTGCTTAAGGTTCTGGAAGGAAGATCTTATCGATTGCAACGTCCTTGGGTTGGGATTGTGAACCGCTCACAGGCAGATATTAACAAAAATGTTGACATGATTGTTGCAAGGCGTAAGGAGCGTGAATACTTTGCAACCAGTCCTGACTATGGGCACTTAGCCAATAAAATGGGTTCAGAATATCTTGCTAAACTTCTCTCGAAGGTTTGAATTTTCATATTGGCAATTTTGAGATGATATTTAAAAAGGGAAGCACAGAGAAAAAAGATTAGGGTTTGATTCTGATTGGTGACATTTGTTTCAGCACTTGGAGTCTGCAATTAGGGCTCGAATACCAAGCATCACATCCTTGATTGACAAAAGCATTGAGGAACTTGAATCAGAGATGGACCATCTTGGTAGGCCTGTTGCTGTTGATGCTGGGGTAGGTGGACTGTTTATGTTTTATAATCATTCCCAAAGATGATATTTCTATCAGTGCTCAACTGACATGATGTTTTAGGCACAATTATATACTATCTTGGAACTTTGTCGTGCATTTGACCGGATATTTAAGGAGCATCTTGATGGAGGGTAAGCATTGCTAACTGTTTTTACTCTGTTCTTTCTGTAATGAGATAATCTTTTAATTTTATGCTGTCATAGGATAATAGTTTCAAGTAGCTTTTCCTGGAAATTTTTTATATCCTAATTCAAATAGTCAAATGTGCTTGGCCTAAGTATTTATGATTATAAAACTGACGTGGCCTGTAACTGACCGACCTGTTCATGGTTAACAGGTTTTGTACTAATATATATCAGGAAGAAGCCCTACTGAGGGTTTTTTTTATATATATTTTGACACAATGCACTAAATGGAATCTTATAAGGATATTGACTTGATCTTACCCAAAATCTCTAGCTAGGCTGGTTCTCCTAGTTGTACAGGATACGAGCAATTGCTGTAAATTTATTGAATTAAATTTGATGCTGAGAGTATTTTTATTTTTGCAATTTGTAGAACATTTCTTATTAGTTCTCCCTAAGATAGATATCTAATATCTTCTTTAGCAAAATTATGTAATATTCTGATATTACTTGGGCTTTTACCTTAGGCGACCTGGAGGTGATCGAATTTATGGAGTTTTTGACAATCAGCTGCCTGCTGCCTTGAGGAAGCTTCCATTTGATCGACATCTTTCTCTGCAGAATGTGAGGAGAGTGGTTTCAGAGGCAGATGGCTATCAGCCGCATTTGATTGCTCCAGAGCAAGGTTATAGGCGTCTTATTGAAGGATCATTGAGTTATTTTAGAGGTCCAGCTGAAGCTTCTGTGGATGCTGTAAGTGGTCCATTTTTTTCTACATACATTCACTGCCATGTTTCATCTTAAATTATATTCTCACTGTATCCTCATGTTGTTAACATTTTGATGGAAGAAATTTCTCAATCATTTTACTGATATTAACGCTCTGATTTAGGTTCACTTTGTCCTAAAAGAGCTTGTGAGGAAGTCAATAGGGGAAACACAGGTGAAGCTTGGGATTCTTACATATTTTTTCCTTTTTGAGACAATAATTTTTTTTTTTTTAAAAGGAGAGGATTAAATCATTAAACTTGCATAAAAAATCAGGAATTGAAGCGTTTTCCTACTCTGCAAGCTGAAATAGCTGCTGCAGCAAATGAGGCCTTGGAGAGGTTCTGTGAGGATGGTAAAAAGACAGTTCTTCGGTTGGTGGACATGGAGGCTTCTTATCTGACTGTGGAGTTCTTTCGAAGGCTTCCTCAGGAAATGGAGAAAGGAGGAAGACTTCACCAGGAGACAGAGAAAGGAGGAAATCAAGCTGCCTCAGCTGTGGACCGATATTCAGAAGGACACTTTAGGAGGATTGGGTCAAACGTGTCCTCTTATATTAATATGGTTTCTGAAACACTCAAGAATACAATTCCTAAAGCCGTGGTGTACTGCCAAGTTAGAGAGGCCAAGCAATCATTGCTTAATCACTTCTACACACAAATAGGAAAGAAAGAGGTATTCTTGCAGGATATTTTTGCCTGTTGCAGCATTTATTCTTAAATATTTAAGACCTTCATTCTAGATGTTGTTATAAGATATTTTTTCTTTTAGTTGAACCTAGGGGGCAATGTATTTGGAATACCTACTGCCGCTGGCCATGTTAAAACCGCTTTTTTTGTCCAAATAATCTTCTTACTCAGCCAAGCATCTATATGCACTCTTCTAATGTTTAATTATTTGTAATGTTCCAGGTAAAGCAGCTTTCACAAGTGTTGGATGAAGACCCAGCATTGATGGAAAGGAGGCAACAATGTGCAAAAAGGCTTGAATTATACAAGTCGGCAAGGGATGAGATTGATTCTGTATCATGGGCTCGATGATGAATGTTGTACTATAGTTAGTCCCACTCAGACCCAGACGCATGAAAGTCGAGATTTCTTTTGTGTTCCTTACATTGTTTATTTCCAAATGTGATTTTGTTGATTCATTGCAGTATTGATGGTGGCTTGGCGTTGGTGGGGTTGGATGGTCGATGTATATCGCGGAACGCATTTACCTAGGTAGTTTTCACGAGTGAAAACTTGAAGGCTTCCTTGTACAATTATAACAAATTTACGCTGATAATTAAGGCTCAGTATATCAATTTCACTATTTTTCTCCTGCTGAAGTTGACTATTTGGGCAACCGGAAGAAGTGTATCTATCTCTTCTTGGTTTCCTATATCCGTATGCAATTTAAGAAATCGTAATCAAAACAACAATGATTCAATATGTTTGGTACAATTTAGTTCTCGCTGGGACAAGTAACACTTGTCGCGTTTAAGGAATGATGCATGTAAAAACTGGCACGCCCGAGATTTCATAACAAATCAAGGATATCCATCCATCACTTAGAAAAGGACAACATTTGCCTAGAACTATGCATCAAAATAAACACATCAATGGAGAAAGATGAAATTGCTTAGACAATTTTGAATTTAATTCTATATAATTATTTTTTTTTTTTGAATTTTTTTAAAATTAATTTTTAACTATAAATTATTAAAATTAACTCATCATATACTATAAACATAAATTATTTAAATTCGTAAAACATAATAGAGGAGGAGATGGGAATGTGATAGGAAAATGCTAGGAATATGTTGTTTAATTCTATAATGTTCTTTTAGGGTTTAAGATTGGAGGATAAAAAGTTATTAGGTCCTTTTAGTCTGTAGAACTGGGTTATAAAGTGAGAGGGGAGCAAGGGACAAAGGCAGGCTGTTATTTTGCTGGGCAAAACGTTTGAACATCTTTATACTTCGGCCAGAGACAGGGGAGAGTCTCCCTAGGCTGTGTAGGCTTCCTACACATAGGTTACCTTCTTTGTTTCTTCATTTTGTGTTACTTCTCTTTTTGTTATCAGTCTTCATTAGCAAAGTCAGCTTGTAAACATTGAGATTATTTTTTTAATGAAATCAGTCCCTCTTCTTCATTTTGAGTTCCATTATTCTGTATTGTGATTGTTCTGAGTTGCTAGTTTGCATCGTTAGTTCGACCTGCCGCTCCTCACTGGGTAAGTCAAATACCATGGAAACCAATATTAAAGCAAGGCTAGACGCTCACGAAAAGCAGCTCAACACTATTACTGGCAAACTTGCAACATCGACTCAACAGGTTTATGCCATCCAAGAACGGCAGCATAAATTCCAAGACATGGTACTCCAACGGCTAGAGACAACTTCTGGTGGCCTCAGATTCAAAATGGAAGTGTCAGAGAACAAAATTCACAACGAGGATGGCGAAGCAAGTACAGATGAAAAGGAAAACCGGTGATCGTGTTAATGCGGATAGGGATAAGGGTTTCATATCCAGCAGTAGGGACGAAACTGCAACCGTCGTGGTTGAGCCTCAAGCGCACCAACGACGGTATGGAAATCTACAAACAGAAACAGAACACCAAGATAGAGCTGTTGAATCAGTGGCGAGATCTCAACGCCGGACTTGCCTTTCTTCGCGTCGCTAAGCTCACCGGCGATGTCGTTGAGGGATCTGTATCTGTGAACATAGGAATAATGGGTGGGCACAGCTAATTAGCTATATCTCTGATTTTCGAAAAAGGAGGAAGAGAGGGTGGCAGAGCAGAAGCTACTCACGTGCTAGGGCGTACTCTTCTAGACCCATATGGTTTGGGAGCCCAGTCCACAAAAGAGAAGGGCCTCACACAAAGCAAGACAGTAGTTGGGAAAGAAGAAGAAGCTCACGGCTCTACCCTCATCTCATTAAAACAGCTAGGTTGGGAACCCAGCTTGCCACACCTACTTCAGATTCTGCGTCTTCTTCCTCCCATCGCACTCACAATTTGCACACTCTTTCTTGGGCAGAATGGAAAGATAGGTGGAAGAATGGGCTTCATTTCAAGTGTAATGAGCCTTTTTTCCTACACCACAAGTGTCCAACAGGGAAGGTAAAAGGTTATGCTTCTCAGTGACGATGAAACGCCAAGTGAAGAGGGATATGGTGCACAGCGGAAACCGGAAGCAACCCTTGCTGCAACACCAATGGAATCTTTTCTTCAGTCTTGAGGATAAGACTATTTAGATGGGTGGAGTAATGATAGGAAAATGCTGTTTAATTCTAGAATGTTTTGTTAGGGTTTAGGATATGAGGAAGAAGGGTTATTATATCTTTTTTAGTCTCTAGAATTCATCTTTAAAGTGAGAGGTGAACAAAGGACAAAGGCATGTTGTGATTTTGGTAGCTTAGTTAATGGTATTTAGAAAAATTAATTATAATTTTTGTGTATTTTTTGTGAAATTTATAGATTTGTGGTTATTTTAAAATTATTTCACGCCAGTCTAACAGGTGCATGTCTATGTGGCTCCGCGGTGCGTGCCTCCGTGGCGGCCCACTCTCCTTTGTGTCAGCCTGGCTGAACCATCCTATCCGTGTGTAAAATTTTTTATTTACTAAATTTATTGATTAAAATTTATTAATTATTTTTTTAAGTAATACTTAATAAAAATTAAGTAAATTAAATTAATAAATATTAAATTAAAATATTTAAAATTTAAAAATATATAATTAAAATTTAAGTAATAATAATTTATAAATTTTTTTAAAAATATATTAAAATTATCCCATAATTACTCATTATTATTATTTGTTAATTAAATTTAAGTTAATTAATTAATACATAAATAAAGATACAATTTATAATAATTAGAGATTGATAAATAAAATTTACTATAAATTAATTAAATTTCATAATGTAGAATTTAATTATGTATTAAGTAAAATGTATGAAATAATAATGTACAAATAT
>CATIWF010005785.1:0-23459 GCA_949630135.1 Balakata baccata | reverse complement strand
ATTCAGATTGAATGGAGCTCTAAATTTCGGTCAAAATTATAAACTTCAAAAATTTTTAATTTTACTGAAACATGCAATTAAATATTGCATGACATGAAAATACATTTTTCATGTTAACCTTGAGCATTTATTCATAATTTTTAGCAAAACATATTATGTAACATTTATGGATAATATCCATTTTGTCAGGATCATCTCATGATTTTTAAGAACAAAATGGAAAATAAAATGATTAAGACAAATTTTTTATTACCGAATTCACCAAGGTGCAAACGAAGCAAAAAGACCAAAAATTTTATTTACATTGATGAAACTCATTTGCTAGTCACATATATATGATCACCAAAATTTTTCCCTTGAACCGGAGAAAAATTAAGAGAAAATAATTTTTCTCCTCAGGAACCATTCAGTTCTCTCTAAACCAAAGCCTTCCCCTTTCCCCATTTTAATCTCAATTAATCCTTCTGCCAACAGAAGGATTAATGGGTTAGGCGGTGTTTTAATTTTTTTGATTTCTTTTTTTTTAATTTTGATTTATAATATAACGATGGTGCAACAATTGTATAGTTCATTTTTTAGCTACCACCATTAATCATAGAATCAATATTCTCTTCTATTATATGTGGTAATTACTTTAATATACCACTATAGTTAATTAAATTAAAAACTTAATTAAATTATAATAATTTTAATTAATACTTTAATTAAAATTACAAATAGGAGAAATAGTTAAAATTAATCAACATTAATTTTAACTCAAAAAGTATAAGTGATCATTTTTAATTTAATTCATAATTAAATTACTCCCCACATCTTTAAATATGGACTAGACAAATAATTTATTTTGGGTGTGACTTACAAGGTCACTAATTTTATCAGAATGAAAATATAATATTAACTCCTTAATATTATATCGGACATCATTTCCGAATTCTTCGTATATTTGGATATATTAAATATCCTTCTGGAATTCTCCTTTTAATTACCGATAAAATCTCAAATATTATTTTAACCTCTAAATCATAATATTAAATTCTCTTGTTATGATCCCGATATTGATTTGGGTCACAGCGTGTCAAACCCTATTAGTCAATTTACTAATGAGTGACAATTTGCATTCTGATTAAAATAAGACTTATCATTATTAATCTAATTAATAATTCAATCTTACATTAAATAAGTCATATTTCTCCTAACCGGAAATTTATTTTATCAAAACCAAAATATTAACTTCATTATAATCTTGGTCTGGTGCTACAGGGTAACGAGTCCTACTATTGGTAATCTCATGTCTCACTATATGACCAACTGTGGTGACTACAAGACGGATTACCAAGTGCGGATAGCCTAGTACGAGGTAAAAGCATCTCCATAGTTACTTATGAAAGGACAGTCTTGACATCTCAAGTCAAAGGATTTCGAGTTATATAAGACTCATATATTATGACAAAGATAATAATTGTTGATATCTAGTACTATATGTGCAATTATTATCATGCATCATTGTTTAGTACCCTTAATTCTTTAAGAACCCACTGGTTTATTTAGATATCATTATATCATGGAAAATGAGATTCATCCTCAAAATAAATCATGTGATAGCCTAGATGTTCAATGAATGTACAATTCATTGTCCTATATCGGTTATGAACAATTTTATGATTATCTCTTACAAAATATATTTATCTCATTATTATCAACAACTTGATAATAAATTTTCTGTAAATAATCAAATGATCGTATATTTCATAGTATATTTAACTACAACATTCATAGTTTAATCAATAACTTGAATATTTATTTATTATGAATATGAAATATACATATATCCATTGTAGTATATTATTTAATATGTAAAAAGCAGTGAATACATTAGAATATACACACCACTGATAATAAATGTTTTAGAGTATTAGCTGGCAAAAAAAAAAAGGTTATAATTTAACTCATGGTAGAATGTGATAATAATGTTGTTGTGGCCATGATCACGATCGCTATACAAAGGTTAATGCTAACTGTCATTCTACGTTTTATGTATCATATTCATTATAGCAGTGGAAATAAAATTTTTTATTAAATCCAATAATACCTTATGATATTATAACCAATTAACCCTGTACTGAATTGAAGATAATTACATTTAAAACTAAGACTTCATTCTTCATTTTCCTTCTTACTGGATTGTTGCAAACCACAATATTCTAAATAAACTACCTCTATTAATATCCATACGAAGGCACTTGGAAGAAAACCCTTTGGGAGATGACTTTGATTAACCAAATATGCTAGTAAATGACTTACTCTTTGAGACAGAGGTTGGAATTAATTCACAACCAATTTTGGAGGCAACACCCCAAAAATAATCTATGAGGAGACTATTTATAATATCTTTAAACGTGTCAAGGCTAGGGTAACCAGTTGTCTATATTTAAGTTTTCTAATTAGATTATGACTCTTAAACTGGCACAATTCACAATCGTGAAACACTTTTTGCCCCCATGAAACAGCTTCCTTCGAGCTGTTTCTGATCATGAAACCCACTTTTCCAACTTGTGCAATTCTTGTCTAGTAGGTTTTCTCAAGTGTGAACAAGACATTTCTGCTCATGACTTTGCTTGGACCTGATTTTTCTCTCTTGGTTTTGGATCCGACCCAAAAACTCATTTTACTTCTTCCTCATACATTAAATGTATGTGACCTATTAGGTTTCTAATTATGATGGTCACTCAAATTAATACTCGATATTGAGCAAATCATGAACAGTATCTAGCAACACATCATGACTTCTAATTGACCGGAAAAGTCAGTAGTCTAATTACAAACCTTTCCATAGATTAATATACGTGCAATTTATCCTTTCACCTTACTGTATTCCACTCAGTTCAGAACATATACTATATGTCAGCTCTCACTAGACTGACTATCCAGTCTAAGTGATGTTATATCTTGTTCTTGAGACTATTTTCATGACATTTCCACTTTATCTAGAGATTCCTAAGTAATGATATCGATAATAGGCTATGAGTATACATTCCTTCTATCAGGAGTGGTGAATTAATTCTTTATTGGCTATTCAACTACTTTCAAATACTTCAAGTTGTATCCAATCACCACCCTAGTTATAAAGCGACCTCTCCTGCGGCAACAAAGAATATAGTCAAAATACATAATAAGTATCCAAAATAACCTTGAACACCTCAAGTCTAATTATACTTGCATCATTGCTACGATGAGATTATCACTGATATAGATAGAAGATCCATGTGATGGTCTCATAGCAAGTCATCCAATGCACTTAACTACTATAGCAATCATCAACATATTAGCTTTAAATGTCTCATGTCTACATTTTATCGGATTTACTGTTTGATCTAGTAAAAAAGTATAACATGTGTTAGTCTGTCCGGATCAACAATGTCTCGTCTTGTTAATCCTATGAGGATAGTTTAGATATAAATATAATTGCGCATTATAAAATTCTCAATATCATGATTTTCATCATGATTTCTTTCATATTATGAACTTCTTTATTCGATTTAATATCTAATCAATTTATAATGCAATGAATATCAATACAATGAAAAATGTCATTTTATTCATATAAAGAATTTGTATAATATAATTGTCTTTTTAGCATATCTCTGACACTTGATTTGCAACATTGAAATTTGATGACTTTATTTCTCCTCTATAACAATGAATCGATTTTTAGTTTTTAACCTAAATGATTTTTTTTCATTTAACTTAAAAAAAAACTCATATTGATGGACAGAACATAAAATTCGCATATACGGCAAAATTGAAAATTCTATGTTTACATGGTCCAGCTGGGATAATCAAAGTTTGTCAATTATTATATGCTGGATGCCGATCCATATAGTATTATGGACCAAACTCATCATACATGTAAGAGACAGTGATAATTTTGTAAATAAATTAAATTTACAGAGCTATCAATCACACGGTGACATTTTTATAAATATTCATCATCTGTTATTAAATAAAGGTGTATTAGTTTATTGAAAAATATTCATTAGTTTATTAAAAAAAGTTTATTACAAATAAAATAAAAGTTCATTGGTTTATTTAGAAGATTTATTACAAATAAACTGAAAAAATGTTCATTAGTTTATTGAAAAATATTAACTAAATCATTAAAAAAAGTTCATTACGAATAAAGTAAAATTTCATTTGTTTATTGTGAATAAATTAAAAACATTCATTATGAATCAACTAGAGGTTCGTTAATTTTTTTAAAAATGTTCATTAGTTCATTACAAATAAAGTAAAAATTTATTAATTTAATGGAAAAGTTCATTACGAATAAACTGAAAAAGTTCATAATAAACAAACTAATGATTCATTAGTTTATTGAAAAATATTCATTTCTTATATTAATATAAGTTCATTTTATTTTTGTATACCTGATTTAATGAATATTTTTTGTATTTTGATTTGTATGTATGAATTCATTAAATCATTTTCAAAAAAATTCAAAACATAACAAAAAATCGAAACAAAATGTATTAGAAATTCAATAAATCGAGACAAATATCATCTGAAAACGAAAAAAATATAAAATAACTGTTAATTTTGTTTTAAAATAAAATGAAACTTTATCATTAAACTAATAAATATTTTTCTAATAACTAATGAACTTATATTAATAAATATATTTATATGAATTTATTTTATTTATAAAATTAATAATATATTTTTATTACTTATTTTATACACGTTTAATATATAATATTATGTGTATTATATGGACGAGTTCCACGATAAAATTTGCGAATGTTCGTGACTTGACTTTGAAGAGTGCACTGTATCCAATGCGGTACAAGTCCTTCGAGGGCACGTTTGGGATGGAGAAATTTGTAAAAATAAATTAAATAAGGAAAATTCGAACTTAAATTTACATTTATGAAAAATTTAAGAGCGAAAAATAAAATATAGATATTTTAAAATTTATAAAAAAATATTTTATTGTTATTTTTGAAATTATTTCTAATACGAATAAAATTAATTTCAATATACAATATTAATTGATTGACTAAATTTCAATGTATAATATTAATTGATTGACTAAAGATGTATATGATCTAATAAAAAAAATTACTTTGCAAATTATATATATACCAAAAGGTCAATAATTTGAAAGATTTTAAAGTATTAATTGAATCAAATGTAAGTTATATAGTTCTTTACTGTATATATTCCTTATATTTAGAAAAAATAGATTTGCTTTATATTTTTACATCCGAAATTATAAGCTAATTTTTTTTTGAAGTATAGTCATTATGATTAATTACAATTTTACTCTTATTCATATATTCTACAACTATTATGTTTGTCGCTTATATCAATAAAATATTATTTTTTATAACTATTATTTTAAATTAATTTTGAAATTTGTTAGCATTTATAAAAATATTCTAAAATATTAATTTGAGTTGAATTTTCAAAATAATACTTAATTGAGAGCATTTTCAGAAAATATTAAGTAAAAATTATTAATTTAATTAAACTAACTAATTTTCTTAATATATGTACATAATAGAACTAAATCTATTTTTTCTGAATGGATGGAGTATTTTGCAAAAAAAATAATTGAATATATATATATATATATATATAAACATGCATTAGTGGTCATTAGAATCTGTTATTTAGAAAAATATAACTCTGATAAATTGAAATTTTAATCATAATTTTATGAATATATGATTTGATCAATATTAGAGAATTGAGAAAACTACTTTTATCGTGTAGTTTATGATATATGATCCACAGGAACTACTAATAAACAAAAAAATTATAACTTAATAAATGAAAGAATATTAAACTATATTTATTTAGATTATATTTTTACAAAATAATTCAATTATATTTATATGTAAATTATGATTAAATGAATTTAATTTAAGTAATAAAAATCTTAAAGTATATTGACCAAAACAAATAAAGTCTACCGTTAATTTACACGGTAATAAAGAGAGAGAGAATGTAATAATAGCTTGGGAAAATAAACAAGTTTTTTGTGTATTAGCCTAAACGTAATCGATTGGATTGCGATTCTCCAATTGATTCATGTAATAGTCCCCTATTCTCTCTCTAGAAATACAATTCTTCCTTCCAATGTTCACATTTTCCTCTCTCTGAATCTAAGTACTCATCTTTTTTCCTCTTATTTTCATTATTTCATCACTGAATTCCGCATAGATTTCATCTCCTTATCATACCCATTTCCCGAAATGCATACCTAAACCAAAACCTCACCAAGAAAAAGCCTCTAAAACACATAAAAAATGCCTTTCTCCTCCTACATCGGCGGGAAGATTCGCCGTGGAGGAGCCGGCAGCGGCTGGGCTCATTCACTCCTCCCCTCCACCACATCCACCGGCAAATCTAAGCTTCAATTAAGAAAGACACGTAGACGAACGGCTCTGATCAACTTCATCCTCACTAACTTCTTCACTATCGCTCTCTCGATCTCTCTCCTCTTCCTCGTCATCACCATCCTCCATTTCGGCGTCCCCAAGCCTCTCTCCTCTACTTTCAAATCTGGACCTAGTTCTCGAGTTCTTAAGCCTCGCAAGACGATCCCGAGAAAACCCCCGAATGATAACCATAATAACGGTGCTGTCTTGAGCAGTGTGGTGGATATAACTACTAAGGATTTGTATGATAAGATCGAGTTCTTGGACGTGGATGGAGGGCCGTGGAAGCAAGGATGGAGAGTGGTCTATAAAGGGAATGAATGGGATAGTGAGAAATTGAAGATTTTTGTGGTGCCTCATTCGCATAATGATCCTGGGTGGAAGCTTACAGTGGAGGAGTATTATGAGAGGCAATCTAGGCACATACTCGATACGATCGTGCAAACACTTTCCAAGGTAATTATTTTACGTTTCTTTTTCTTGTGTTAATTTCCATTGGTGTTTGTTGGAAGCCCGTGGACAGTTCTAGTGAGATTTTTGGATTTTTTTTTAGATAACGTTCTGTGGAAAATTAATTGGTTCATTTTTGAAATTTGTCTTGAAAGTGGGTTGGCAATGACATTGATTCGAGGTTGTTTAGTTGATTCTGAATTTTAGTTGTCTTTGGGCCAATTATGTTGGAATTGATACTTTAGTTAGAAAATTTCGTTCTGGTTACCAGGTTTTTGGTTAATTCTGCATTGGATTTGGTAATGATTTTAGGATGTAATTTACAGCTAAGTAGAATATTGTCTTTGAAGTTTGGTTGCTGAAAAGGACATAATACATAATTTACATATTCTCATGCCTGTGATGTATTAGATTTTTGTAATGCTGATATTGTTCATATATCTTAAACCAATATAGTCATTAATGTACAGATAGGGATTTGGTTTTAGCAGATTAGAATGATTCATGAAGCTATTATGTTTTATCTACGTTTTTCTGATAATCTTATTCCTAGTCTTTTTTTTTTCCCTTTAAATGGTGATAATAGGGGCTAATTCAACAAATGTCTAAAATAAGCGAACATGCATTATTAACTATGCAATTACTTGTCATATTTGAGTGAAGAATGAAAATAGGGGTACGTCTTTTTGCAGTTTTCCTTAATTGTTTAACTACTATTCCCTCCACTCTGTGGCATATAGATTCGCAACAACTTTCAGCTTCTTTACTTATTCTCTTCCTGCATTATAGCTTTAATTATATGTTTATTCTCTCGTCAATTTTGATATGTTAATTCCCATTTCATGTCACAACAATTTTTTGAAGCTGGCAGAAACAATAAACTCTTTTTGATTCTATCCATTTGTCTGTCATTCAGCTTGATCTAGGAAAGCAACGTTGAGGAAAATAAAGTTTACAAGTTTCTTCAATTGCCTAAATTCAGCAAGCATATGAAATTTATGTTTCTTAGAAGCCATCATTCTGCTTGTGTTTTTGCTGTCTTAATTCAATTTTGATATATAAACTATTTAAAAAAAAAAAAAAACAAAGTACGAGCAATTTTTAAGTAAATTTTTGGGGATTTTGAGCTATTATATGATAAAGACTGCTTGAATTTGTAGGATGCTCGGCGGAAATTCATATGGGAGGAAATGTCTTATCTGGAGAGATGGTGGAAAGATGCAGTGGAAGACAAAAGAGAATCTTTTACCAAGTTAGTGAAGAATGGCCAGTTAGAAATTGTTGGAGGTGGTTGGGTGATGAACGATGAGGTATGGCAATGAGCTTTCAGTTATATAGCTCATCATTCCCTCAATTGCTGGCACAAATACTTTTGCATATGTAAATGTTGCTTTTCCTTTTTCTTGTGCATATATATGTTTCTTTCTTTTCTCTATATTATTTTCTTTTTTACACTTAGTGAGGGTAGGAGATGGGCCCTGTGGCTATCTTTATGATCTTATAATTCAATTCAGAACTATGTTCTCATCCTTTACTTACCTATCTTTTCTTAAAATATTTTTCAATATTTATTATCACATGACTTTTAACATCACTTGTTAATCAATGTTTGATTTCTTTTCTTGGTGCAGGCCAATTCACATTATTTTGCCATAATTGACCAGGTATGGACGAGAAAATCCTCAACTTGGATATATATGTTTGGTGTGTGTTAGTGGAAGTCATGTTCTCATAACTTAGCAAGTAAACATGATGAACACATTTGGTTCTTTTCTTCATCAGTCATCTAATGTTCAGGCTGACGAGAAATGTAAATAAGTAGAAGGAAAAAATAACTCCAATCATTAGTAAGGAAAAAAGAACAAGTTAGTTGTATTCTTGTCTTGTTAAACTGAGGCATTTTGGTGGGTGTTACATGTACATTATATACCACGATAAATATGGGTTGTACATTTTGAATTACATGCTCACATAGACTTGTAGAATTTGGGTTCTAATTAGTGCATTCATAGAAACTGTCTTTAGGGGATTTAAGTTTTTTTTTTTGTCCTTTGCTTTACATATTGTTGTAATGTTTTTTGTTGATCATAAAATTTTTCATGCATATTTCTTTGTCAAGGATCAATGCATTTTATTTTTCTTATATTAAATAGTTCTGCATGTTGCTTATGAGCTGATGAGGAAATCGAGGGATTCTTGTACTTTCAATGTGTGAAAAATGTGCTTTCAATTTTTTTTCGTTAAATGTTTTGGTAATGAACTTGTTGGAATTTCACTGTCAGATTACAGAGGGGAATATATGGTTGAATGACACCATAGGGTTTGTTCCGAAGAATTCTTGGGCAATAGATCCATTTGGTTACTCAGCTACCATGGCATATCTTCTCCGTCGTATGGGTTTTGAGAACATGCTTATCCAGAGAACACACTATGAGGTGAAGAAGGAGCTTGCGCTGCATAAGAATTTAGAATATGTATGGCGTCAGAGCTGGGATGCTGCAGAAACAACTGATATTTTTGTACACATGATGCCCTTCTATTCTTATGATATTCCACATACTTGTGGACCAGAGCCTGCTATTTGTTGTCAATTTGATTTTGCTCGAGTACATGGCTTTAATTATGAGATGTGCCCGTGGGGACAGCACCCTGTGGAGACCAGCCACGAAAATGTACAGGAAAGGGCACTCAAGTTACTAGATCAGTATAGGAAGAAGTCAACGCTTTACCGAACTAATACTCTTCTTGTTCCTCTTGGAGATGATTTCCGTTATGTCAGTGTTGATGAAGCAGAGGCTCAGTTTCGGAATTACCAAATGCTATTTGATTATATCAACTCTAATCCTAGTTTAAATGCAGAAGCAAATTTTGGTACTTTGGAAGATTACTTCCAAACACTTCGTGAGGAGGCTGATGGAATAAATTATTCACTTCCTGGTGAGATTGGATCTGGTCAGATTGGAGGTTTCCCGTCTCTATCTGGTGACTTCTTTACATATGCTGACAGGCAACAGGACTACTGGAGTGGCTATTATGTCTCAAGGCCATTCTTCAAGGCTGTTGATAGGGTGCTGGAGCAAACACTTCGTGCTACAGAAATGATGTTGTCCTTGTTGCTTGGTTATTGTCAGAGAGTACAGTGCGAAAAGTTGGCCACAGGATTTGGTTATAAGTTGACTGCTGCCAGGAGGAATTTAGCTCTTTTTCAACACCATGATGGTGTGACTGGTACTGCTAAGGATCATGTTGTTCAGGACTATGGAATTCGGATGCATACTTCATTGCAGGACTTGCAAATTTTCATGTCTAAAGCTGTTGAACTACTTCTTGGTATCCGCCTTGAAAAATTTGATCATAATCTGTTCCAGTATGAGGCGGAACAAGTAAGATCTAAATATGATGTTCAGCCAGTGCATAAAGCAATCACTGCTCGTGAAGGGACTTCACATTCAGTTATCCTTTTTAATCCTTTGGAGCAAACTAGAAAAGAGGTTGTGATGGTTATTGTTAATAGGCCAGATGTTGCTGTTCTGGACTCGAACTGGACTTGTGTTCCAAGCCAAGTTTCCCCTGAACTACAACATGATAAAAGCAAGATTTTTACTGGGAGGCATCGTGTTCACTGGAAGGCTTTTGTTCCTGCCATGGGAATGCAAACATATTATATTGTTAGTGGTTTTGCGGGATGTGAAAAAGCCAAACCAGCAAAATTAAGTTATTTTGATGTGTCCAGTTCATTTTCTTGCCCTACTCCATATGCTTGCTCTAGAGTAGTAGGTGATGTGGTCGAAATCCATAATGAACTTCAAACTCTCATGTTTAGTGTAAAGCTTGGCTTGTTGCAGAAGATTGCCCATAAAAATGGTCCCAAGAATGTTGTGAGTGAGGAAATAGGTATGTATTCAAGTCCTGAAAGTGGCGCTTACCTATTTAAACCAGATGGTGATGCTCAACCTATTGTTGAAGAAGGTGGACACATGGTTATCTCTGAAGGCCCACTAATGCAGGAAGTGTACTCTCATCCCAAGACTGCATGGAAACAGTCCCCTATCTCCCATAGTACCAGAATTTATAATGGGGTTGATACTGTACAAGGGTTTCTTATTGAGAAAGAATATCATGTTGAGCTTCTTGGAAAGGATTTTGATAACAAGGAACTGATAGTAAGATACAAGACAGATCTTGACAATGAAAGGATCTTCTACTCTGATCTAAATGGCTTTCAGATGAGCCGGAGAGAATCGTATAAGAAGATCCCCCTGCAGGGGAACTACTATCCTATGCCCTCGCTAGCGTTCATGCAAGGATCCAATGGTCAGAGGTTTTCTGTCCATTCTATACAGTCGTTGGGTGTGGCAAGTCTGAAAGATGGATGGCTAGAGATTATGCTTGATCGCCGTTTGGTAAAGGATGATGGTCGTGGTCTTGGACAAGGAGTGATGGATAACCGTCCAATGAATGTGGTTTTTCATATCCTTGTTGAGTCCAACATTTCTTCTACTTCAGTTCCTGTTTCCAGTCCTCTTCCTCTGAGCCCCTCTCTTCTTTCTCATTGTGTTGGAGCTCACTTAAACTACCCTATGCATGCATTTGTTGCAAAGAACCCCCAGGAGTTATCTGTTCAGCCACCTCCAAGATCCTTCTCTCCTTTAGCTAGTCCGTTACCATGTGACTTGCACATAGTGAATTTTAAAGTTCCCCGGCCATCAAAGTACTTTCAGCAACTGATTGGAGATTCTAGGTTTGTTTTGATCTTACAGAGGCGACATTGGGATACTTCATACTGTCACAAGGGCAGAACACAGTGTACTACTGTTGCAGATGAACCTTTAAATCTTTTCAACATGTTCAAGGGACTCGCAGTATTGAATGCAAAAGCAACTTCTTTAAATCTTTTGCATGATGATACAGAAATGCTGGGGTACATTGAACAGGTTGGAAATGTAGCTCAAGAGGGAAATGTATTCATCTCACCTATGGAACTACAAGCGTACAAGTTGGAGCTGCGGCCACACCAGTGAACGCAAAATGTCGATTTAGTGTTGCATCATTGGATCATATTAGTATGGCTTAGTGGCAAAAGGAATGAATTTTCATATCTCATTGTCACATGTCGGCATAGCCAAAGCTTCAAAAGATTCAAGAATACGTGAAATATCTGACCAAGTAGAGATATCAGGGGCTGACACTTTATGCAGAAGTGGCCAGACTGTGTAAAACAAGTCAAGGGATCAATAACATACTCAATCCATTTTAGGTTTTATGAAAGTATTTGCACATAACTTTTAGCATACAGTCTCTATTATGAATTTACAGGATGAAAAATTTTGTATGACATTGTAGTCTTTGAATCTGGCATTTCTATGCTAGAACAGTATACTAATTAACCCTGATGGTATTTGAATTTGCTACGTTATCATGGTTCCATGGGTTTATTATTATTATGTATTCTGTTTCTGAAATATCTTAAAGGAAGATCTTTTGCCAAAAAAAGTAATCAGCTGTTAGGAAAAATCACCTAGTTTCCTTTTTTTGTTTTTGTTTTGTGCCTTAGATTAGAAAATTCCAGGGAAAAGTAATTGGATGTTGTCTTCTCAACTGTCAGCAAATTTGCCTATTGATCTTCATGTGCACCAGTTTAACTAGGTTTGGTAGATAGCGATGTCCCATTTTCATTTACAGAGTCCTCTGGTATTTTCTGATACAATCAAGAAGGGTCTTCCTCGAAGTAAAACTAACCATCTTGCTAGTAGTCTGGTGGCAAAATTTCTACCTCGATCAAGAACTCAATCCTTATCAATCCCATTATATACATATAAATAACAAACTAAGTGTGGGACTACAATATCAGCAAAACAAAACTAGAAAGGAAAAATGTGACTAAGATGCCTGTAATATAATGCCAAGTCAGATGCCCAAATATAAGGGGCACATTTGGTGTTTTTTCGTCTGCATAGGTAAATTCGTATAATAATTTACTGCTGTTAGATGTTAGAAATGATACAGTCCACAAAATCCTTTACCCGTCATGACTGAGGTAAATAACAATCGTACGGTCAACAACCCATGAAGCCTTACCAATGCTTGACAAAATCCTCTCTTAAAAGAGTACCAAAGACTTGAATGAAGCACAATAAGGGCAATGGCTGTACTTTCAAAATGAAAGGATTAGCGATGTGACACCTAGAATGTTATCACTCCTCGAAGGTGCGGTGGCCTTGTCTTAAATAATTACGTGAAGATAAAATCTCCCACAAAATTGATTGTGCTGATCACTTGATGCATTCTACCTGCACTGTTAAATCCTTGATTCCTGCATTATTAAATATGTGCAAAACCCGTGCCTTTGTAGAGAGCTTATCAGTTTCTTCTGATACATGGAGATGCAAAGTTCCAACAATATCTGTGTTAGTAAGACTCCAAACATGCAAGTTCTGAATGCCACGTACTCCCCTAATCTTCATAATATCATTTACAGCTTCTCTCATGTCCTGTTCATGAGCTCTAGGAACTCTCTGAAGCAAAATTTCAGCCGAGTTCCTCAGCAATGGAATAACTGAAGATACAATCAGAACAGAAATGAAAATTGAGCAGGCAGGATCAGCAACAAGCCATCCTTTATACTTAATCAGAAGGGTGGATAAAACTACCCCAACACTTCCCATTGTGTCTGCCAAAACATGCAAAAATATTCCCTCCATATTGTGGTCAATGTGGTGCCTGAGGTGCTTTTGAGCTTCCTTTTCATCAGAGACTGGTTTTCTTAGTATGGAACCACTATTTCCCAATGAAGAATTATTTTTAGAATCTGAATGATCAGTATAGGCATGGTGACAGGATTTTCTGTGGTCATGATGCTGATGGTGTTCATGTTGGTGAGAATGATCATCGTGTTCATGGTGGTGGGCATGATCATGGTGTCCATGATGGTGAGAATGGTCATGATGATGGTGAGCATGACTGCTGTGGTTTTGATTGGGAGAATGGTCATGGTCGCCCTGACAATTTGAGCTAGCATTACAACAGTCAGTACTTCCCCCAAGGTCACAGTGATTGTGTTCAAGATGGGCATAGTGGCTAGATAATCTCTTCTCATGGCAATCAAGGGGAACAGAGATGCATTCGTGATGCTTTTCATGACCATCATGATCATGTGAATGTTGGTGATCATGGTGTGAGTGAGAGTGGGAATGAGAATGAGAATGAGAATGAGAATGTGAGCATGATCCAGACCCACCATGGGCATGATGATGTTCCTCATGAAAGAAGATCAAACCAATGACATTCACTACAAGGCCCCCAATTGAAACAGTTAATAAACTACCAGTTGATATCTCTTGTGGATCCAAAATTCTCTCAAAAGACTCCAACACAATCAGCACTCCAACAAGAACCAGAAAAACAGCATTAACATATCCTGACAAGACTTCAAACCTCCCACGTCCATAATTAAACTGATTATTGGCAGGCAAACGAGAAATGTAAGAAGCATATAAACCAATTGCGAGTGCAGCACAATCAAACAACATGTGACAAGCATCTGAAATCAATCCAAGACTATTGCTCATGAACCCAGCAACAAATTCAACAACCATATAACCACTGTTGATCAGAAGAAAAAGAGCAATCTTGCGAGATTTTCTCTCACTTAAAATATGGCGTATAGGCTTCATTATCGAATTACTAAGTGTCTCTGATGATTCCAATCCCAATTCAACATATTTCGAATATAGAGGATCCAACTTCCTAACAGCAAAATACAACAGCAGACCACATAACAAAAGACCCCAAAGTGACAGCTCAGGGAAATAGAACAACTCTAACACAATTGTGCAAACAAATGTAACTAAAAACTCTCTCTGGAAATCTTTAGCGTAGACTAGCTTGTCTTCACCATAATTCTCACTCAAAAGCACTCCAAAAACAACAGTATTAGCAAGTGGCCAACCAAAATTTCCAATAGAAACACCACCATCATTCCTTTCAAACATGAAAAAACTCACAATAGCAGGAAAAAACAGCAACACTGTTGTATAAAACAACGAAATCAAGCGTATCCTTTTCTGACCCAATTGCCTAATTGTGCCCCAATTCATTGAAACACGCTCGTAACAACCCAAAAACCCAGATAAAAACGGCAATAACATAGGCCAAATCCTAAGACATCTTTCACTAGGGATCACCGAGAATCCATATCTAAAAATGAAGGAAGTCGAAAATGGAAAACAATCAATCCGATCCCAACTCACTGACAGCAGAAATAACCCAGTGAGTAGTGCTAAAAATCCAGGAAAGCTATTACCGTTATAATTCCCATGTCGAGTTGCACCACGATTATGCTTCCTCGCTTCCGCCATGAATCGAGCCGCAACATTGCCGGACAAGTCAGCGAGAATCATAGCTGCAGTCCCACAATATCGAAGTGCTTGAAATCTGAGGAGGAAAACAACAGCAAGTAGGAAAGACTTGGAGAGTAAGAGCTTGTGTTGGGATTGGGAGATTGAGGAGAGGGACAAAATGTGTTGATTGGGCTTCGTCAGGTGCAGAGGGGATTTAAGGGAGGGAGGAGAGATGAAAGAGAAACAGAGAGACAGAATAAAAGAGAGGAAAGAGACAAGGAAAGAGAAGGGGAAAAGAGAAAAGGAAGGAGAAGATCTAAGGAAAGGAAGAAGAGAATAGAGGGAGCGAAGAGAAAAAAGAAGAAGAAAAAGAAAGGAAAGGGAGGATTTTGTGGAGAAAGAGGATTTCGATTCAAAGGAAAGGGAAGAAGAAAGACGTTGTTTTGATGGGGTTGGTGTCGGAGTTGCAGAAACATATGAATAGACAGGATATGATCTAGACGGCGAGCTGGTAGTGGCCGGGGTTGCGAAGGGATTGGTAGTGGCGCGTTGAGGAACGGAAAGGCGATGAGGGCGGTGCTGATGGTGGTGGTGGTGGTCGCCCATGGCAGATGGTTTGGCCTTCAGATTGGCTGGAAACGGACTCTCAGCCTAGAAGGATACTTTAGTTTGCGACTTTTTTTTGTTTCTTTGTCAATCTTTATTCTTAGTTTAGGAAGTCTTTAGAAACCTGGTTCTAGCATGGCCCACTTCACTGCTTGGAGCGGAAGAAAGTTCAAGAGAAACCGTTAGATGAAGATTGCAATCATAAATTTGATCCGTCAGATTTTAAATTTGCCGTCCAATTCGTATGTTCACGAATATCCACAGCCCCCCAACTAATCGGTGTGAAAATTTGACAAAATGGTTTAATTGAAATATATATATATATATATACATATAAAAGTGGGGTGAATAATATCTTTAGTGTTCAAAATATCTAACTCCTAATAATTTAGTGACTAAAATTTAAAACAGAAAATTTTTTAAATTTTAAATTTGTAACATAAAATATATATCATTTAAATTTGTTAAATTATTTACCGAAATATTAAAGTGAATTTTTTATATATAAATATCACGTATATAAGATAGATTTCACAAAAAATTTGTTACAATTTAACGGAATGTCTGAATATATTTGGTTTGAAAAAAAATTTAAAAAAATGATGAGAAAAGTGAAAATGTTTTGTGAAATCTATTTTGTAAACATGATATTTACATATAGACCAATTTTGTAGATGTGTCATTTAACTATTTTGTTGGTAGGTATTTTTTGTTAGAAAAATGCTTTAAAAGCAATAACATTTAGCATTTATTGTACAAACTCATTTTATATGAATAAAGTTATTTTCACCTAATTAATATTCATTTGTGTTATGAATAGATTGAATCTTAAATTAATTGACGAAGTGCATGATATAAACATAGCATGAAAGAAATCATAATGAGGTCCTGATATTAAGATTTCTATTATGTATAATTATGATTATATCTAAATTGTTCCCAGTCATAGGATTAACAAAACTGGACATTGTTAATCCAGATAGACTCGCACATATTATATTCTTTGATTGGATCAAACAGTAAATCTCAGAATCTATAGACATGAGTTGTCTAGAGTTAACATGTGAATGCTTGCTAAGGTAGTCAAGTTCATTGGATGACCTGATATGAAATCATCACATGGATCCTCTATTCTATGTTAGTGATAGTGTAACGTTCACAATTTAGGGTCTAAATTTTATACGGATTTTTGAGGGGTAGTCAAGTTCATTGGATGATCTGATATGAGACCATCACATGGATCCTCTATTCTATGTCAGTGATAGTGTAACGCTCACAATTTAGGGCCTAGAATTTATGCGGATTTTTTAGGGGTATTTTGGTAATTAAAAGTTGTAATATAAAATGGGTCAATTTTGACTTATTTTATATTTTGGTAGGTAGAACCAAATCTTGCTTAGGAAAGGTCATCTCATGGTTGAGAAAGGCTTCCCACTCGGGACACCTGTTTTCTCGGTCGAGACTTGCTTATGGTCTGCACGATATAAATATGTGTTTTGCACCCTACTCTCCACAAATCAGAAACTTAACCGATACCTACACACCCTAGACACTCCAGAAAACCCTCTCATTCATTCTCCATTGATTCTCCATCACCTAAACACCTAAAAACATATTTGGGATTATTGTATCAATGATTTATTAGGGTTTTTGGTGTTTTTCATCAAGAACACAAGTTATTAGCCAAATAGCCCCTGGAATCGGATTTGTTCACCTTTGTCCTTGACTTCTAGAGGGGGATTCAGTACGTATCTCGTTCTCTAACACTCTTAGTTTGGATTTGGTGGTTTATTGTCATTTAATTATGTATTTTCCAATATTTCAAAATGGTGCATGTAGAACAGAAGGTATAGAACGATTAGTGACATTTGATTCGTATGTCTGATGCTAGGGAATGGGGCAGAAGAAGGTAACAGATACCAGAACGTGAAAGAAACGTTAGAGTGAGGATTTTCGGCTCCATTGTTTAAGGTTTGTGCATATAATCATGTTTATTCACTTTTTGGCTGTATGCTTACTAGTATCTAGGTATATTGGATATTTTGTATCTGCTAAATGCCATGTATTATGATCTGTATGAATTGGTGTTGATTATATAGATTTAAGACATTTGATTATTCATGTTTTTTTATGAATTATTGGCATATTATGGAATCAATGGTTTATGACAAGTTTAAAATGATAATGTGGTCTGTTTCTATGGTCTATGGTGTTCTGGAAACTTGTGTTGTGCATTGGAATCAAGAGATTTGGGACAGCATGTGAAAACCGAATTTCACATTGCTGATGTCAGGCTTTTTCCGATCGGAAAAGGGGAGTTCCGGTCGGGACTAATGCCAGCGGCCTTTCATCGGTATTTGTGCCACTGGCCTGGCTCATTATTGGTACAGACATGCTTGTATGAAAGGTTATGATGCCAATTTTGATGATATGGAATACATATGCCTAACCTATTATGATGTAATATGGAAAAATATGGATTTGTTGTTTATGGCATGATGTACTTTGTGCTATAGTATGACATGAGATATATGGTCATGATGATACATGGATTATGATATTATGAGTGATAATATGTTATCATGTTTATGTTGCCATGTAATATCATGGAAATTCTATTTAATGAACAAGGGATATGATTCATGCGAATAAAATGACTAAAATATCCTTACTCGTACTAGGATTGATTATAGGATAGATGGTGCACCATGAAGAGTGGTTACGGTACCTTAGGATTTTTTGTGCGTTTTTATTGGGCAATGTGGCTTCAGCTCCAAGAGTGCTTTTGACCCATTATGCTAGCAATTAATTTATACAGTTATGAGTCAAGTTGGTTTCAGCTTCGAGAGCACTCTTGACTCAGGTTTAGACACAAACAGTTATGATAAGGTGGGTAGGGTGGTTTCAGCTTCGATAGTGCCTCTACTCACAACTCGTATCCGGTAGTCTAGTATAGAATAATTGAGCAAATTATATGAATAAATAGGAAAGAGGTAATTGTATTATTGTTCTTATGAATACATGAATGACTCCCACTTACCAGGTACGCTACTATAGTTGTGGCATGATAACATAACATGATTGGTATATGAATTGTATGATATGGGGCATAGTAACATGATAATGATAAAAATTAATTGGTTTATAATATATTGGAGTGATATGTATGCTATAATTTATATGATTATATGTACTACTAAGCTTGGGTAGCTTAGCATGTGGATTTCTTACATACAGGTTTGAAGCCATAGGAAGAGTTGACAAGAAGAAGCTGAGCTAGTCAGAGCAATCAGAATCAGAGTCAGCTCATACTTTATGCATTTTGGGATTTTGGACCTTTTTGTTTTAACAAAGGATTATTGTATTAAGTTTCTATGGATATTTTATTTGGGCAAGTTTAGCCCTTGGTTGCAGACTAAAATATGGTTTATGGTTTTATATTGTCATGGATGATGATAATGATTATTGTTATTAATATATTAATATGATAAAAAGTTAAAGGCTGAAAAAAGTATACTAGTAAGGAGAGTAATATGTATACAATAACACTCTCTCGTATAGCAAGCCAGTATACTATATGAGAGGATGTTACATTTTTTGGTATCATCATAGCATTGGTGTAAGATCCTTAGACTTGTGGTGCTCAAAGTTATCTTAAATACTAATCCTATACTTTGACTCCATTTCTTATTGCCTCAGGAGAAATCGCTCATAGGGTGGTGATTGGGTATAGCTTGAGGTATTCGAAGGTAGTTGAGTAGCCAATAAAGGATTCACCACTCCTGATAGAAGGAGGATATACCTATAGCCTCTTATCGAAATCATTATTTAGGAATCTCTAGTCAAAGTAGAAATATCATAAAGATAGACTTTAGTGATATTTCTGTAAAAGTAATAAGTCTTAGGACAAAATTTAACATCACTTGGACTAGATGTGATGTAGTCAATCTAGTAGGAGCTGACATAGAGTCCATGCTTTAAACTGAGTGGAGTATAGAATGGTAAAAGGACAAATAGCTAGAATAATTGTCTATGGAAAGGTTTGTAATTAAACTAATATTTTCTTGCTAATTGGGGTCATGATGTGTTGTTAGATACTACTCATGATCTACTCGAGATTAAAAGTTAATCCGAGTGGCTAATATAGCCAGAAACCTAATGGGTCACACGCATTGAAGGTGTGAAAGAGAAGTGAAATAAGCTTTTGGATCAGATCCAAAACAGTGAGAGAAAATCTAAGTCCAGACGAATTCCCGATCGGGAATTCAGTTCCCGAGCAGGACAAAGGTATCGATCTGGAAAATAAGTATTATGATCGGAAATAGCTACTGGATTGAAACAGAACCAAGTCCCAATTGGAAAAAGGTGGTTTTCCAACTGGGATTCGCTCGACATGGGAAATTTTTCGAGCGGAAAATTAGTTTTTTGATCGGGACATATGACATATTAGAAATTTTTATCTGATTAGGATTCTATAATCAAGGGATTCGAACCCTAATTTAGTGTATGTTATAAATAGTCCTTTTACAGATTATTTTAGCTACCTAAAAACACAGAGAATTGCGTGTCAATTCTTTCTCCTTTTCTTCTCTCAATGGATTAATCTTTTGCTAGCACAATAGATTAATCCAACCCATTCTGTAAACGGTTTTCTCGTTTCTCCTTTCATGTGCATACCATCAAAGGTGATCTTAAATGATTATTGTGGTTTGCTACAACCCGATAAGAAGAGAATCAAAGAAAGGGTACTCGTTTTGAAAGGTAATAAACTTCTACTATTATATATTTTTAATTGTTCATGGCTACATAGGTTGATTCTTCTTCTTAGAGTTTGTAAAATTTTATTTTTGCTGCATAATGTGTATGAAATGCATGTGCAAACTCCAACACTTTTATATTACAAAATCAAAGTTTAAGGAGTTTTCTATTATAAATTATAGTTTATGTACTAAGTTGTTACAGTTAGATAATTGGAATACTATCAGTGTAATTCACCCTATAAAAGTGGAAATAGAGGCTGGATAAGAAGAATGACCAAAAAGCCTACTTAATTATGTTAATTAATTGAGTTAATTTTATCATTTAATAATTAAATTTATTAGTGAGTAGTGTTAATAATTTATTAATTAGAAATCTATTTCTATTAAGATTAGGTATATATATTTTATATATTAAAAATATCAGGTAACTATTTTGTTTAGAGAAGAATTGCTTTCATTAAGCAACATAAGTTGTATCCAACAGAACTGAAGAAGAAGCCACATAGGGAACTTCTTCAACAATTATTAGTTAAAAGTTATTAAAAAGAAAGATGAAATTAATTTAATAAAAAAATATTAAGAATTTCTCAAATTCTAAATATAGTTGTATTGCTAAAGTGTGTATATTGCTTTCTAAGTAGTCTTCGTATATTTTAATTGTATATATACCTATCATGGATTCTTAATAAAATTAAGGTCTTTTACTTTTATTAAAATTTTACAGTTTATTATTGAGTTACAATCGTAAAATAATTATTATTTTTATTTAAATATGACTCTTAACAATGAGTAAATTAGTAATTTAGAGTTAAATTTGAGACAAATATGTGTCCTTATTCCAAATATTAGTGACATTAAAACTTTATCTATAAACAAAAGTTCTATTAATATTGAATAATGACGAATTCAATATCTAATAATTACGGATAATATGGAAGACAAACAAAATGACTGTAATTTATTATTTTATATATAACTTTTAATAATGAACAAATTAGTAATTTGAATTAAATTTGAGATAAATATGTGCTTTTATCTCAAATATTAGTAGTATTAAGACTTTATTTATGAATAAGAATTATATTAATATTGAATAATGACGAGTTCAATATCTATTGTCGTTAAATAATTTAATTTATTTGTGAATTAGATATCCAATTCTATTAGAACTAGATAATTATTAAAAAAATTAAATAACTAATATTAAACATTACGAAAGTACGGTAACTAACATATTGAATTTATATAATTATAAGTCTAAACTAAAGTACAACTATACATGTAATTTATAATATGAATTTTAAAATACTGAGTACAATACTTATAAGTAATTTGAGAAATTATAATTTCTTAATAATTTTTATATAATTTAATAATTAATTTATTTTGATCATATATATAACAAGTTAAGTTTTTAAAATTTATGCGCATAGTATAACAAAATCTACTTTTATATAAAATATAATAATTAAATATAATTAATAACTATTAGTATTTAAATTAAATATAACTTATTTAAATTTATTTGCTGAATAAAATTATTATTATTTTTTATTTAATAATGATAAGTTCAGTTATTAAAAATCACGTGTATCACACATCGATGATTGAAAATAGTTGACAGATAAAATAACCGTGAAATATTTACTATCTTAATGTTTTATATAACTTTTAATAATGGACAAAATTAGTAATTCGAAAAGACGAACCAAATGATCTTAAAGTACTTACTACCTCTATTTTATATATGACTATAATAGACAAATTAGTAATTTTCATATGAGTTATAATATGAGTCTAATATTTAATAATTACATGTAACACATGAGTTTTATTAATATTGAAATGACTATCTCTATTTTATATATAACTATTAATATTTGAGATAAATATTTGGGCATTAGGACTTTATCTATCAACAAGAGTTATATTAATATTGAAATAGAGTAAGTTTATTAACATTGTTGTAATATTATAATTTTATATTTAGCTCAAATATTAGAAATAAATTAATAAAAAATAAAAAAAAATTATTTGAAAACTAAATGATAATTAATAACGAGTACTCTTTTTTAGAATATTATATAACTAGTGATGTTTTAACGCAATTTTCATCGTTATTTAAAAAAGATTTAATAGATATTCTGTCCGGAAAAGATAGATTTAGTTTCATTTTATGCACATATTAAAAAAATTAATTATTTTAGTTAAATTAATAATTTTTATTTAATATTTTTTTGAAGATGCCCTCAATTAATTATTCTCGTGAAAATGTAACTCAAATTAATTCTCCAAAAGGCTTTTATAAATGATAAAGACATGTTAATAAAAAATTAAAAGAATTAAAAGCGAAAGGCATCGTCTTCCAATCTAGTAATAGTACACTTCCAAATTTGGTCCCGTAAAAAAACGACATCGTGTTAAATGTTTAAATTTAATTTAATATGTGAAGAAGTGCCGGTTTAAAATTCTAAACCACCTCCACTCCTCCGATTTCCCTTCCTTAATTCCTTCCGCTTCTCTAAGCAAACACTGAAACATGCTCCACCCAAGACGAATCCGTTCGTCTATTTGTAACTTCACTGGCAAACACATCCAATGAATTCTTAATTTTTTGCCTAATGGCGCAAAAACAGTGACCGTAAAAGGGGACGCAGGAGTATATACCATAACTTATCCAACAAACACATCACAAGCAAAACGGCGTTCGTTGTTAAATTTCTACCTACGGAGTAGAAGTAGAAACCAAAGAAAGGGAGGTAAGAGCAGAAACAAGTGGTTTTGTTGGAGGCAAACACTGGGATTGATACTGATGATGGCGAAGATCTCAGCGACGAGATTTAATTGCAGAATAATAGAAATTT
>CATIWF010005775.1:0-10898 GCA_949630135.1 Balakata baccata | reverse complement strand
ATACATAATGATAAATTTGATATTATAATACCCACCCAACTCTTTTTTCTCATAATTTTGATTTTATAACATATATTAGTTGATAATTATAATATTTTACCCACCCAACTCATTTTTGTCATAATTCTAATGTTCTAACTCGTATTAGTGGGTAAAAAGAATTTTTTTTATCATCAAGAGATTCATTAAATTCACCTTGCACTCAATATAAAATTGTTAAATTTTTATCAATATTAATGATAAAGGTTAAAAAATTCGAATTTGATGTGAGAATACCTATCAAATTAAGCTACTATTGAATATTGGTTAGTAAAAATGATATTTATTAACTATATTATAGGGTTATTCGGATTCCAGATAAACCGTACAGTATTGTACTAAGCTATATGGAAAACTCTATTTTATGTGGAACTAATCTATAAATTTTCTTCCTCATTTTTTTTTTCCTTGGTAGATCTATTCTGTTTCCAGACCAAATTAAAATTAAAAAAAGAAAAAGATTATAGAATACGTAATTAGAGAAAAGTTGATCGACAAACTACTATCTCCCGATTCATATATAAAACCAAAAATAAATATAGATTTCATAAATGCTTAACAAAGCTTCAGATTCTTTAAATTCTTCTAGTTGTTAGACTTCTTAGCAACCTTGGGGGTGTATTCTCAGTTCTGAATAACTGTTTTCCTTTTGTCAAAGTTGCCTATTGAAATACAAGGAAGAAAAACAAATCCCTCCAACGTCTTATGACTGGTCCAGAATTTGGATGTTCGATCAAAGTTCTTGTTAAAAAAAAAAATTGTTCAAATTAACATGAAACATATATAAATTCCATAAATTTAAGGGAACAATTTGGGAAATTTTTGATAAATGCATGAAGAAGAGAAGAAAGACGGTAAAGCCAATCATTTTTTTATAGGCAAATTTATTTTATTAATATTTGAGGGAAAATCATCTTAATCTTATATTAAGGTGATAAAAAACAACTATTTCCTAAAACTGAGCAGCAAACTACAGCAAAACGTACATTTGATTCAAGCAAAAGAAGAGAGAGCAAACAAAAAGTGAACAAATAAGATTAAAGCAGCTCTCTCTTCCTACAAATGGACCAGCATAAAATACTAACTGGGGACGTCATAAGGGTGGACGTCACAAGGGTGGACAGATCATAAGGAAAACTCGGGGGATAAGTAGATGTGACAATTCTAACCTACACCCTTTAATCCACCAATATCTGTTCATTTAAATTAAAGTATGAGTCATAAATAGATAGTTCAAATATAAATAAGTTATAAATAGGTTAAACTCATTTTAATCCACTAATATATTGGTGAATTAGAGTTAGATATGGGTACTCATTTAAACTCATATATAAAAAAAACTTTATATTTTTACTCCAAATTTTTATTAAATTTCTTATAAAATTATTAGAAAAGCTACTTAACATATTAGTAATTTTTAGCATTTTTGATATGTTTACATAAAAATTTTCAATATTATTTTTTCTAATTTTTTATTATTAAAATATAAATTATATAATTTTGTAGTTAATATATATTTATTACCATTTTTATTGGAAAAAATTATTATTATTACTGTTTAAAAAATTACTTGTTGAAGTTTTCAAAAGAAGTTTTTAAAAAAAATAATTACACGTTTAAACTCTCACATCTGCCTATTTGGAGCACTAATTAATGTACACAAATTGAACTCAAATAAGTTAAGACAATTGGAAATTGAAGGTAATGTGATCGAAATAGCACTAATATGATTACAGTTTAATTACAGACTCAAAGAAAATAAATAATTATTATACGTATTTGTGACACTAAGTTATCCAGTGAGACTAATAAGAGGGGCAAAATTATAAAATTATGATTTTTAGTCCAATGAGTGAGTTGTGAGCCAAGTATATCGGAACGTAGGACATGTTAAGACAAGTCTGTGAGTAAAATTTTACATCAAAATTTTTTTATTTAGAGTTTCAAATTGATAAAATAAAATATAGGTCTGGATAAGTTTTAGATATATAGATAAATGGATAGAATAAGGTGGATTAGGATTAAATAGGTATGGATACCATATTATAAATTAAAGGGAAATTTATAAAAATGGAAAAAAATGGGTCAATGTTTACAAAAAATACTACCATTCAAAGTTTTTTGCAAAAATATCAAGCGCCTAAATTTCAAAAATGCCAACATTCATTTCTTTTTAGTGGTGTGTATGCTCTAGTACATTCATTTCTTTTTATGTATTAAATTATGTACCACAACAGATGCATATATATTTCACATTCATAATAAATAAAATATTCAAGTTGTTGAAATATACAATTCATTGATTACTTATAGAGAATTTATTATCAAGTTGTTAATAATAATAAAGTAAATATTTTTGGTAAAAACTAATCTTAAAAATGTTCATAGCCAGAAAAGGACAATGAATTGGACATTTATTTTATTGAGCATTTAGGTTATCACATAGTTTATTCAAAGGAGGAATCTCATTTTCTATTATATAATGATATCTGGATAAATCAGTGAGTACTTAAGGAATTAAGGGTACAAACAGTGACATATGATAATAACTGTACTGGTAGTGATAATGACTCGAAGTCTTTTGATTTGAAGTGTCAAAACTCTCATTTCATGGGTGGCTGTGGAGGTTTTCTTGCTTTGTACTGTGCTATTCACGTTTAATAATTCGGCTCGTAGTCACCACAATTAATCATGTAGTGAGACATGAGATTACCAATAGTAGAACTCGTTGCCTTGCAGCACCGGAACAAAATTCTAATAGAGTTGATATTTTAGTTCTGATAAAATATATTTATGACCAAAAAAATATGACTTAGTCGATATAAAATTGATATTATTAATTAGATTGGAAAAGCTGATATTATTAGGGTGATGAATCTGATGTCGCTGGAGTGATGAAAGAGATAAAAAACTAGTTGAGATTCAAATTTTATAATCATCGGAAGTCGTTTGGATGTTTAATAGAGTTGATAGGGTATTGTAACACCCTCCCACGTATCAAACTAAGAATGCTACCCAACTAAGTATGATTAAACCTATTAAACTAGGTCAAAATTAAAAATTGTCTACCTTAGATGGACTAATTTTGTCACAGTACCCTCAATAATGGTCCTAGAGGTTTAAGTCAAACTACAATTAAAGGGTACATTCAAGATCATTATGGGTACGATCCTGACTTTATGGGGCCAGTTGCTGCTGTTCTTGTTGGCTTCACTGTCTTCTTTGCTTTGATTTACCTATGCCATAAGGACCCTCAACTTCCAAACCAGATAGAGAGTGACAGACAAGATGCTGCATTACAGTCTTTGGATCTAATTTGTAGATGTAAATATATACGTAAATAGTATTATTATATATGGATGAAAATAAGCCATCATACAATGTTTCGTTTCATTTCATTTCATCTTATAGTATAGAATACATATGTATTGTATCCTGTTCGGTATTTTTACATTATATTAGTGATGAAAATTTTGATCAACAAGCTTTGAGCTATATACTTTGTAAAAGATGTTTACCTTATAAATTCAAAGAAATTTATTTTGTATGTGCAACAATTCTGAGAATTTACTGTTTCAGTCAGGTACAACAGCAGCAGGATTTTTCTATATCCATTTAATTATCACGAGAACCTTAGTTGCTGCAGATTAATAAAATTGTTTTAATCATCCAGTTCATGCAAAATAGATCCATTATGAGGTAAAACATTCTCTCTCAAATTTTTATTGCAAAACCCTATATTTAAACTCGCATTATGATTTTGCATTCGAACCATGCATATATTATTAGGCAAAATAATTTTTAAACTAAAATAGATATATACGTGTTTGAAAACCTAATTAGCATAAGGTTCGATTGACTTTGAAGCTAAATGAATCCGAGTCTATAACTTTTGAAATAATTAAGAAACTAATCTTATAAATAGAATTTGAGTTTTCTTATCCGATGTATTGTCGATCCATAAATGTTTAAGTTTATACTTGAGGAAGTGTTTGTAATTATTATTGAATATTTCAAAGCAGATTTTTGGATTTTTTTATTTAATTTACTAATTTTTTTTATAAACTATATTTTTCGGATTTATTTCTAAAAAAATATATATTTATTTGCTTAAAATTCAAAAAAAAATTAAAAATACAAATATTTTTTTTCGAATGCATTTTTCCAAACGGAACGAGCCCTTGGTTAGTCACTTAGTAGTCAACCGAAAGATAATAAAACTGAGACAATTTTAAATACGTGTACGGGTTTAATATCTGCAAAAAATAGAAAATGGAACAAAACGTATGAGTTTAATGTTCCCTATAAACAGAAAATGGCACAAAACAACCCATCTCAATCTAATAAAGAAAAAATAATTCTTTTTTTATTTCAAATTTTTATAATCTTGCTAATAGTACACCTTTATATAATTAATTAATTTTTATTTTATAAACTTAAAAATAATTATAAAAATTAATTTTTGATAAAGTATTGAATATATATATATATATATTAATTTCTGATAAATTATTTATTTAAATCATTAATCCATTACACAATGAAGGAATGAAGAAACTCATTTCTAGTTTCTAATATGGCGTGAGCAAAAACGACAAATTTTCTTCAAATAAGGTCAAATGAACTGACTAGGAACAAAACGACAATTAAATTATGCTGTCGTTTGGGGAAGAACTGAGAACTAAAGCCAGAAAGTAAAAGTATTGCTTCCTCCATTCGATTGTAAATATATACTTTTAGAAAAAATTGAGTTATTTTATCATTAACTGAACTTTTCAAGGAAAAGAAAAATACGTTAACGTAATATAATTTACCTTAAAAAGATAGTTGTGGGAAGATTTTTACTTTAAATCTAAAGAATATGATCTAACCAATTAGAACTAGTTTAATTAGCATACCACCAGTTATAAATTAGTCACAATAAAAATGGAAGATCTTGAATTAAATATTCAGTCTTTACAAAAAAAAGATATTATCAAAATTTTCAACAGTTTGTGTTGCATTACATGTTGCCGATTCTATATATATTAATTCAATACTTTATCAGAAATTAATTTTCATAGAAGATGATATTTCTATTCTTGAGAATAAAAATTATTTCAGGTTTATAACTTCGAAAAATTAAAGCCAACTATTTCTGTGGTTAAATGACAATTAAAGAGCTAAAAATTTCTCAATTTTTATGTTGGTAGAATATAATTCAAAGCAATAAATGGTTCATCACAAGTGGCATCGAGGCAAATTAACACATAGCAGCACCCAACCCTCTGTCGACAAAGTCAAATTGGTTGCTCCAAAGTTCTATACTTCCCAAATTTAACCCTTGTAAGCTTACTGAATTCCAAGCAAAATTCCAAAACGGTTTTTCTTCTTTCCTTCATATGCCTTTTCTCTGCAACCAAACATCACCACTTCCCCCACATATTCTTTATTTCAATGGCGGAGCCAGTCCCTCAGAACTGGGGGCAATTTTATTTTTTAGGAAAAACCCATAAATTAGGGAGTAAATATTAAATTGTGTATAAATTTACATATGCATTTCAAAAAAGTAAGGGGAGACAATTGACCACTTAATTGTATACGGCTAGGCAACTACTTTATTCCTATCTTTCTAGTTCCCATTATATATAAGTCCATCTCTCTAATTAATTCATTAACCAAGCAAACCATGGATGGAACAGAAAGTGCAAGATTTTCCAGCAGAAGCATAAGTAGGAGTAGCCTGAGAAGCATGGAAGGTGTATTCTCATTAGGCAGAAACAGCGATGATGATGAAGAAGCTTTGAAATGGGCCGCCATAGAGAAGTTACCCACTTATGACAGATTGAGAACAAGTATCTTGATATCATATGCGGACAATGATCAACCTCAAGCAACTGATCATAGACAAGTTGATGTAAGAAAGCTTGACGTTAATGATAAGCAAAAGTTTATCAGTACAGTCTTTAAGGTTACAGAGGAAGATAATGAGAAGTTCTTGAAAAAATTCAGACAGAGAATTGACAGGTAACGATAGTTTTTTCTTGTAAAATACTTTATAACAATTTGATCTCCTTTTATTATTATTATTTTTTTAATTCTTTAATTATTATTTTCGGATATATTTTATTAATTTCTTTATAATTTGATCAGGGTTGGAATCCAACTACCAACGGTTGAAGTTAGATTTGAGAATTTTACAGTGGAAGCCAATTGCTACATTGGCAGCAGGGCTCTTCCTACACTTGTAAATTCTGCGAGAAATATTATGGAATCAGGTCTTGGTATGCTTGGAATAAGTTTCGCCAAGAAAACAAACCTCACAATCCTGAAGGATGCATCTGGAATCATCAAACCGTCAAGGTAACTCTGTTAGCTTGATGATTCCAGCAATTAATCTGCCATAGCAGGCTTAACGATCGAAACAATTTTTCTTACCTGAATCAAGGTCGAATGTATATATGGCCTCCGAACCCCCCTACAAAGTTGTATTAGTGGGTTGGTTTTGCTTAAAGAAGTGCTCTTACTTCATATATCCTTAATCTGTTTTTGTTTCAGGATGGCACTATTATTAGGTCCTCCATCTTCAGGGAAAACGACCTTGTTGTTAGCACTGGCCGGAAAGTTGGATCCAAGTTTAAAGGTTGATTACCAATGTTAATGATGCAACTTTATATGATAATTATATATGGGATTAAATATGTCTTATATATTATTGTCTATATGCAGGTTAAAGGAGAAATAACATATAATGGGTATAGGCTTAATGAATTTGTTCCGAGAAAAACGTCTGCATACATTAGCCAAAATGATGTTCATGTTGGAGTAATGACTGTCAAAGAAACCCTTGATTTTTCTGCAAGATGGCAAGGGGTTGGCACTCGATATGGTAATTACTACTATTATTTCTTCGTACTAACAATTTCCATTTTTTTTTAAATTTCTGTGCAAAAAATACAAATGGAACGGTAGTAATTAATTAGAATATACTGTGTGACATAGAACTCCTAGCGGAACTTGCAAGAAGAGAAAAGAATTCAGGGTTTTATCCAGAGCCAGAAGTAGACCTTTTCATGAAGGTAATTATTACTAAATAAAAGCTAATTAAACTCTTTTAATTCAGAAATACTGATCTTTACAAAATTCATTCAATTTTTCAGGCAACTGCCATCAAAGGGGTTGCAGACAGTCTCATTACGGACTACACGCTGAAAGTAAGTAGGGATTTTTTATTTTTTATTTTCAAATTAATTGTATTGCTTCAATTTGTTTGTATTTTCTTTTTCAAATTAATTTTATAATAATTATTATAATTTTGAATAATGGGTCAGATATTAGGGCTTGATATATGCAAGGACACCATTGTAGGAGATGAAATGCTACGTGGGATATCTGGTGGTCAGAAAAAGAGAGTAACAACCGGTACGGTTTGATTATCACAAACTTTTTCTTTTTCTTTAATCTGTCATCAGCAAACATAAGAAACTTGCCGTCAAATTTCAATTTTCAAGAAATAATGTAATCTGTTAATATTATTGTCAAAAACTTCTCTAGATAAATGTTCTGTTTGACAGAATCATAGGACACAGTTTGTTTTCTGTGCCATATTGAGGAATTCTGCTGATATTTACAAGGATAGCCACCTACTCCTCGTTATCATTAAAGAAATTGACAAATTTGCTTAAACACTCTCTGCTACCAATCAAATAATGGAAAATTTTTCTTTCCAAGAACAGTGTTTACATTGGAAATTTCTATATCATCTTCCACGGCTGATCAAATTTGTTTTGACCGCTTTGTAATTGAATTTTGATCCAATTCAATTATAATAGTTTGCCATACAATATAATCACATCACTAAAGGTAATTTGGATCAAAATCTAATTATGATCTGATCCAACTAGGAAAGCAAAACAAAAATAAAAACAAAAATGAAATGAGTTTCTCAATTTAACGAAATAATAACATTAATCAAATAAATATTATGGTGGTATCTTTAAGGATAAATTAAGTTTTATATATATGTTTGAGTTAAAATTATTATATATCAGTATAACTAGATTAATATTTTTATTTATGAAAATTTACGAAAATTTCAAGTTCGAAACTTCTTATTATATTTACTATATTTATGAGAATTTAATATTTTTATAGTAAGTATCAAGAATGATTACCGTCTATTCTTGGGTAATAAATAAAAATATTATTATATATAAAAATATTTGTTTGGATTTTTTATTTCTGTCATTTTCTACCTAATAGTCTAATAATCTTGATACATATAGGAGAGATGATAGTAGGGCCCACAAAAACACTGTTTATGGATGAGATATCAACGGGTCTAGATAGCTCCACAACTTATCAAATAGTGAAGTGCCTACAGCAGATTGTACACCTTACTGAGGGCACAGTGTTAATGTCCCTACTGCAGCCACCTCCTGAGACGTTTGATTTGTTTGATGATATCATCCTCTTATCAGAGGGCCAGATCGTCTATCAGGGCCCACGAGAGCACGTCCTTGAATTCTTTGGAAGCTGTGGGTTCCGCTGTCCAGAAAGAAAGGGCACCGCTGACTTCCTGCAAGAGGTAGGATCATGGTACAGATGTATTTCAATATCGTAGATTGTGTCGCACCCTAATTTTTCCAAAGAAGGCCTTAGACCTGTTTTATATCCCATTTATATATAACAGCACCCCCAATTCAAACCCAATTTTGATTTTTATTTGAAGATTTTAAGCACCGATTTTCAAAAAAATTTTCAATTTTACCCCTATTTATATTAATAAGTTATCTCTTTTCATTTTTATCGATTTTTTTTCAAACTGTAAAAATTATTGTGTATTTATCATATTTTTTTCATTTAATTAAAAAAATAACTTTTTTCTATTGATTAATATGAATTTATGAATTTTATTAACTTATATAGTCACCAATTATATATATGCATATATGTATTTATTTTTAATCATTGTTTAATTAACTTAATTAGTCAAAAATATGTAAATTTGTATTTAATTAACTTATTTACCAAAATAAATCTTGGACAAACTTTAATTATAAAATAAATATGTAAATTTGTATTTAATTAACTTAATTAAGGTTATTTACCTTGGATAAAATTTGGAACAAACTTTGATAAATTTTCAAGTAAACTTTTGGCAAACATTTGATAAACCTTAAATAAATTTCGAGTAATTTTTTAGGTAAATCTTGTATAACTTCATTTTTCATTAATTTTTTTGTAAAAATTAGGTAAATTTTGAGTATAATTTGAGTAAATCTTAAGTAAGTTTTTGATAAATTTTTGCTACTTCAATTTTCATAAATTTTTGTGATAAACTTTAGATAATTCTTAGGTCAACCTTAGTAAATTTTAAGTAAATCTTCTATAATTTCAACTTTTGTTATTTTTTGGTAAATATTGGGTATAATTTGAATAAATCTTAAGTAAATTTTTTAAATCTTTGTAACTTCAACTTTCTCTAATTTTATAGTAAATTTTTGGTAAATCTTTAGTAAATCTTTGTTAATCTAGAATAATTCTTGAATAAATCTTGGTAATTTTGAGTAAATCTTGTTCAATTTTAATTTTAATTAATTTTCTGTTAAATATTAGATAAATCTTATGTATAACTTAAATAAATTTTTAATAAACCTTTTGCAACTTCAATTTTTATTAATTTTGTAGTAAATTTTTGGTAAATTTTAATTGCTGACATTTTCATAATAATTTTAGACGTATCAGTATTTTTGAAAAAAACTTTAATGCAAATAATATTTTTGAAAAAAGCTTTAAATGGTAGTAATTTTATAAATATTGATCCATTTTTTTCTATTTTCGTAAAATTTTCTTTTTGTTTCCATATGGGCTTAAGCATTGTTACCTAGCCAATCACTAGATAGAAGAGGGTTTATAACTAGAAAATTTTTCATAAATATAAAAAAAAATAAATAAATAATTACAACTTTACCTTCCATCAATATTTTTTTCAATTTTATTAAAAATTATTTTCTACAATTACATCAGTACCTCCTGTATATCTTTGATATATCTCGAGTATACATTCGGCCTAAAATACTTAGCAAAACATAAGATAATTTTTGGTATACTTTAGGTATATTTTAGGGATACTTTGGACCTAAAATAGTTACGTGAACAAAGGTTATAAAGTCTGGTATACCTTGGGTATACTTTAGGTATATCTTATGGATACCTTAGGCCTAAAGTACTTAGCAGAACATAAGATAATTTATGGTATACTTTAGGTATTTCTTAGGGATACCTTGGACCTAAAATAGTTATGTGAACAAAGACTATAAAGTCCAGTATACCTTGGGCAAACTTTGCGAAAAGTTATAAAATCTGGTATATCTTAAACATATCTTTGGTATATTTTGGAGATACCTTGGGTCTAAAACAATTGTTATCAAATGCTATAAAGTTCGATGGAATACTTCAGTATACTTTTGGGAATACCTTGATAATATTTTAGGCATACTTTAATTATTTTCAACCATAAAAAAAGAACAGAAAAAAAGAAGATATTAAATAACAATGGCAAAAACTTCCAATGAACAAAACTACAGTTTTTAAAAAAAGAATTCAACGGTAGCATACAATAATCTAAACCTTTTTTTAAAAACAAAAAACAATAACCCTAAAAACTCACCTGGTATATAAGAAGATTTTGTCTAAGTGGAGAATCTAAAATCGTAAAACAAGGTTATAAGAAAGTAGTTTTGAGGAAGTTTTGTCAAAATCGCAAAACATATTTCCTTTACTGCTATATTACTAGGAGGTTTGAATTTAATCATTTTTTGTCCACGAGAATGGCGATTTGAGAATGGAGATCAGATGACTCACACTAAAGTCAACAG
>CATIWF010005773.1:0-20795 GCA_949630135.1 Balakata baccata | reverse complement strand
GTCTTTTAGATCCAAAAGAAAATCAGAAAAGTAGATCAAAATTGAGAGGAGGAGAAAGTGAAGAGGCATGAATAGTGAAATGGCCAATTTTTGGCCATTTATACTATCATGTGGGCAATCGGCGTGCTGCTGCGCGCTAGCGCGCAGCAACCCGCCTGGGCCTGCTGAGTGTGAGGGGTTCAGTGGAATGCCCTCAATTCAATCCCACATCGGAAAGGAGTCCAGCCGTCCTGATCCTTAAAGGGGCGGTTCGGTCCCACCACTATGAGGCGCCTTTTGGAGCGAAACCTCCAAAGGGACAAAATCTTGACCCGGTGCCGGGACGGGTGCTGGGCCACCAGAGGGTGGGCCTGGGCCTATGCCTTGGGCCGGGAAAGAGGACAATATCTCATGGTGTTGGGCCGGCCCGTGACATTTGGTATCAGAGCCGGGGACGGCTCTGGACTGAGTGGGGGAGGATGTGAGGGGTTCAGTGGAATGCCCTCAATCCAATCCCACATCGGAAAGGAGTCCATCCGTCCTGATCCTTAAAGGGACGGTTCGGTCCCACCACTATGAGGCGCCTTTTGGAGCGAAACCTCCAAAGGGACAAAACCTTGACTCGGTGCCGAGACGGGTGCTGGGCCACCAGAGGGTGGGCCTGGGCCTGTGCCTTGGGCCGGGAAAGAGGACAATATCTCATGGTGTTGGGCCGGCCCGTGACACATTGCCCCAAGGGCACCTCTGTAGTTAGCACTTGTTACTGCTCGATACCTGATATTGCCACCATAGCGTCACAATCAATATGCATCCAATATAAGGACTTCAGTGTAGAAGCAGAAGTGGCCATTTAATAGTCATATTCAACGCATAGAAGATAAATGCAGGTGTATATATATATCAGCGGTGACAGATTAACAAATCATGAAGTAATCAATCACATACAATTACAAGGTATTTTTTCTTGCCTACTCATCCATATGGCCACGTACTAAAAAAAATCACATCATTATTTTCTAGAAAAATTACTATTTACTAACAAACTAGTATCCATCTAAGATTTAAAATTATGCTAATTGCTTTCTGTGTTTTATCATCGTTAAACTGTGTAGTTCTTTTGTTAAACTTTAAGATATTTACAGTTAATAAAAAATAATATTCTTTTTTGCTTAGAAGAATACTGGTATAACAGGTCAAACTTCAGGATAACACTAGTACAATAGGTTAACCTCAGGCGGGTTAGTAATAAATTTTAAGATATTTACTCTCCGTGTTTTTTGACTAATACAATAAGTCAAATTTTAAGATATTTACTCTGTGTTTTTTGATTAATACAATAAGTCAAATTTCAGATGGTAAATAGTAATTTTTTCTGTCATTTTAACACAATTTAACGTCTTTTTAACAGAAAATATAACGTGTATTAGTATAATATGATAAAACAAATTAAACAAATAGTATAATTTTTAAACATCAAGATACTAGTATATTATGTCAAATTTCAATAATTTTCCTTTATTTTCTTCAATGCCGCATATATTGTATTAATTTCCTTCTTAGAGCCCATTCCACTTTGTTTTATAATCTTCATTCTTCAGTTTGTACTAGTTTACAAGTCTAAGAATAAAAGATGATATTCTCATTCATATTTTGAATTATACACCCTAGTTTAAATAGGCAAAGAGGAACTGAATTAAAGGTAATAAACTCTAATCTAGGAAAAAAAGAAACATATGGAACTAAATAAATTAAAATATGAAAATCTGATCCCTAGAAATCAAACCATATTTTCACAATCTGATCCCAGAAATCAGCCTATAATTCCACACTCCCCCTCAAGCTAGGTTGTAGATGTTGAGCAACCCTAGCTTGGAAGTAAGGTTTTTGAAAGTCTTTTTAGGCAGAGCTTTGGTTAAAATATTTGTTGTTTGTTGACTGGTTGAAATATGTTGTAGAGAAATTGTGTCATTCTCTATTTTTTCTTTGACAAAATAACGATCAATTTCCACATGCTTAATTCTATCATGATAGACTAGGTTTTTGGCAATGCTGATTGCTGACTGATTGTCACATAACACCCTTATGGACTCTGCAATGGAGATACCAATCTCATCAGACAACCTTTTTAGCCACATTCCCTCACAAATACCAAGAGAAAGAGCTCCGAATTCTACTTCTGCCAAGCTTTGTGACACAACAGATTGCTTTTTGCTTCGCTATGTAACCAAATTTCCCCAAACATAAGTGCAATAACCGGAGGTAGATCGTCTGTCAGTTATGGACCCTACCCAATCAGCATCAGTGAAAACTTCAACCTCTCTATTTGTTGTCTTTTGGAAGTACAATCCTTGTCCTGGTTTCATCTTCAAATATCTTAGAATCCTGTAAACTACTTCCATGTGCTCTTCTGTTGGACTATTCATGAATTGGCTGACCATATTAACTGCAAAACTGATATCAAGTCTAGTGTGAGACAAGTAGATGAGTTTCCCAACCAGCCTTTGGTATCTTCCTTTGTCAACGGAGTACCATCATTTTTATTATTGAGCTTTACTATAGTATCCATAGGTGTGTCAATCGGCTTACACCCAAGCATTCATGTTTCTTTCAAGAGGTCTAATATATACTTTCGCTTAGAAACTGAAATTCCTTTCTTCGACTAAGCTACCTCCATACCAAGGAAATATTTGAGATTGTCCAAATCTTTAATTTCAAACTCATTAACTAGGAAGCTTTTGAGTTTCATAATTTCTTCATTATGATCCTCTGTTAGGATGATATCATCAACATATACAATGAAAATAGCTTTCTTGTTTGAGGGTGAGAGTTTGATGAACATGGTGTAGTCTGTTTGACATTGGTAATATCCGACCTTCTTTACTGTCTTTGTGAATCTATCGAACCAAGCTCTAGGTGGTTGTTTTAGCCCATACAAAGATTTCTTGAGCTTGCAGACTTTGTTGATATTAGCAAAAGTGTTAAAACCTGGAGGGATATCCATATAAACTTCTTCCTCAAGATCAACGTTGAGGAATGCATTTTTCACATCAAGTTGATAGAGTGACCAATCAAGGTTTGCAGCAAGAGAGAGTAGGACCCGAACTGTATTGAGCTTTGCTACTGGAGCAAAAATCTCCTGGTAATCAATTCCATAAGATTGTGTAAACCCTTAGCCACTAGACGTGCTTTTAACCTGTTGATGCTGCCATCTGAGTTATGTTTGACAGTGAAAATTCATTTGCAACCAACTGGATCTTTGTCTGCTGGTAGGTTAGATATCTACCATGTCCCATTCTTTTCAAGTGCTCTAATTTCTTCTAAAATGGCCTCCTTCCATTTTGGTTTTTTGAGAGCTTCATGTATTGAATGGGGAATTTGAATTCTGTCAAGATTGCTAACAAAGACACAAAGATTAGGAGATAACTTCCCATAGGAGATAAAATTGTAAATCTGATGATTAGTACAAGACTGCTTCCCTTTCCTTAAGGCAATGGGTAGATCACATGTTTCTTCATCAATTTGATTACCAAGAGTAAGATCAGAATTGTCATTACCTGGTAAATTTTGAGTTTTTGAAATCAGGTTAAGCTCATGGTGGTGATCAGATGGCTGCAGATCTCTCCCTTCATCAGTCTTGTTTCTCCTAGTGTAGACACGAAACTCACTATTTTCAACAAGTTGTGTTAGACCAGAAGACTGGTAAGGATTTTGAGAATATGACACAAGAGGAGGATTTGACACATCTGATCCGACTCGAACATAACAAATTTGGTGATGATTTTGACTATTTTGTGTTTGAAATAACTGAGATGGCTCAAAATTATCAATATCCCAAAGCTGGTATTCTCTAGTAAAATGCTCCCCCTGAATATCGGATTTGGGGTAAAATGGATGATTTTCAAAGAATGTGACATCCATAAAGTTGTAGAAACGTCGCATTACCGAAGAATAGCATTTATACCCTTTTTTTATTAGAGGAATATCCCACAAATATACACTTGAGAGCCTTGGGATCAAGTTTGCTACGATGTTGAGCATGAATATGGACAAAAGCAGAGCAGCCAAAGACCTTAAAAGGAAGAGTGGATAAAACACGAGTATAAGGAAAAAAAATGAGAAATAACATAATAAGGTGTTTGGAAGCTCAAGACTTGAGAAGGCATCCTATTTATCAAGTATTTAGCTGTCAAAACAACCTCACCCCAGAAAATTTTTGGCACATCTGTGGTAAACATAAGTGACCGAGCAACTTCAAGAATGTGTCTGTTTTTTCTTTCCGCTATCCCATTTTGTTGTAGAGTATCCACACAAGAACTTAGATGAATAATACCCTGACTCTCAAGATAATTTCCCAGGGTGGTCTCAAAATATTCTTTTGCATTATTAGTTTTCAACACTTGAATCTTAGTTTGAAATTGAGTTTGAATCATAGTGTTGAATTTTCAAAAGATTTGACCAATTTCATATTTTTCTCTTAACAGGAACAACAATGTAATTCTAGTGTGATCATCCACAAACACCACAAACCATCTAGCTCCAGTGATTTTTTTACTCTAGATGGTCCCCACACATCACTATGGATCATAGAAAAAAGAAGGGATGCCTTATATAGGATGAGAATTACGAACATGTTTTGAGAATTGACAAACCTCGATTTGAATTTTTATTAATGAATAAAGATGGAAAAATTTTTTTGAAATACAAAAAGTTTGGACGACCTAGATGATAGTGCCACAACATAATAGCGCTATCTTTATTTGAAACATAAGTAAAATCATTATTTGATGTACTTTCAAAATTAACACATACTGCATTGTGAGTTTGTCTTCTAGGAGATTCTTCGGTTTGAAGAAGGTAGAGCTCTGAGCACATCCTAGCACTACCAATCGTCCTCCCTGAATCCAAAATCTGAAATTCACACAGATTAGAAGAGAATTTAGCAACGCAATTGCAATCTCGAGACAGCTTGCTAACAGATAATAGATTACAATCCAAATTGGGAACATATAAAACAGCCATTAACTCTATCTCCTTTGAGAGAGTGACTACACCTGTACCATCCACTTTAGACAAAGATCCATCAGCAATTTTTACCCTGAGACCTTCAGAACACGGGCTGTAATGTTTGAAAAATGATAGATTTCCGTTCATGTGATCTGATACACCAGAGTCAACAATCTATATGCCTTTGTTTCTGGTTTTAACAGTAAAAGCACTTGAAAAATTACCTTTATGTGCTAATGATCCAACCTTGGTATTGTTTTGGGCTAATATTTGTGAAAACATTTTATGTAGTGCTTCAAGTTGCTCTTTGTTGAAAGTATTGGAAGTATTTCCTTCTTCAATTGAAGCAACATTGCTATGACTTTCCTTGTTTGAAAAAGATCTTGAAGGCTTCCCGTGTATTTTCCAGCATGTCTCACATGTTTGTCGTGATTTCTGGCAATGATCACACCACAGCTTCCCTTTCTTTGACCAGTTGTCATTGCTGGAGTTCTAGGTTCCTTGAGTTGCAAGGGCATATTGATTTTCCATTGTAGGAGTGACGAATAACTCTCCCAGCATCACCTTTTTCCGGCTTTCTTCCCTGTTCACTTCAGAGAAAACTTCTCTAATACTAGGTAAAGGTTTCATCCCAAGTATTCTTCCTCTTACCTCATCTAAGTTTTTGTTGAGTCCCATCAAGAATTTAAAAATTCTCTTCTCCACAATCTCTCTGAACCTCTTTGCATTTTCTGAGCACACCCACCTATGATCTTCAAATACATCAAGTTGCTGCCAGTGATGTGTTAGACTGTTATAAAATTGAGTGACTGAAAGTTCTCCTTGCCACAAATCATGAAGAGTTGTTTCAATCTCAAAAATGGCTGAGGTATTATCTTTGCTGGAATAAAATTCTCTTACTGCATCCTATATCTCATGAGCTGTGCAATAGAGCAGAAAATTTTCGCCTATTTCATTAGACATAGAATTTACCAACCATGACATCACCATATTATTCTCTGCTTTCCGGACCTTGAATTTGGCATCTCTAGCCGCTGGAGGGACAATTTCGCTTGTGAGGTACTCATCCTTCCCTTTTCTGCTGATATACATCATTACATGTTGTGACCATTGAAGATAATTATTCCCATTAAGTTTATGCCCTGTAATGGGAAGAGAAATGCTTTCCGTCACACCATGAGTGTTACTACTGGTTTAAATATCAGGATCAGAAGTAACCTTAGATGAAGACGTGCTTTGTTTGTCTGTGGCCATGCCGTATTTTGCCATCAAACGAAATTACTGATGAGGTTTAGAACCTAGATCTGATACCATATGGAATAATTGAGAATAAAAGATGATATTCTCATTCATATTTTGAATTATACACCCTAGTTTAAATAGGCAAAGAAGAACTGAATTAAAGGTAATAAACTCTAATCTAGGAAAGAAAGAAAAATATGGAAACTAAATAAATTAAAATATAAAAATCTGATCCCTAGAAATCAGACCATATTTTCACAATCTGATCCCAGAAATCAGCCTATAATTCCACACATTAATGTATTGATCATATGAAGAAATAGTCTCGTCCTATCTGAACATTTGTTTTGAAAACTACTTTTTTTTTTACCAATAAATCACAAAATCATAATGCAAATATCCTGAAGATTCATGCAACATGCAGGGGAAGAAACAGCAATGCTCTCTTCTCATTTTTATTTCAAACATTCACGACGCCTTAATTTCTATTAGTCCTCCTCCAAATCTAATCCCATGTCCCAAAACAACACAGTTGCTGAAGCAACACATAATTCTTTTCAGGTAGGCCAGCCTCATAGCTCACCATAGTTTCACCTGCTAGGAATTTTTTTTAATAATTTCAAACTTCAAGATTATAAGTTCTAAAGATATTGGCAACAATTTAATGTATTAATGTCCTCTAAAAAGGTAAACAATAAATTATAATGATAAGATCTTGTTCCCATTGCAAACTTCCTAATAACAAAATTACTGATCGATCACTCATTAAAAAGAGGCATGTCACAAAAGAACAGTGAAGCAAATACTGGACGGAAATGCAGTTGAAGTCTTCGAGCTGTGTCTAACATGCTTAGAATTTTCTATTATCTAATTTTTAAGGCAGGTGAATTTTCTATCTAATTTTCCATTATCGAATTTTCTATAAAAAGGAAGTCTTGCATGGACGCTTTATAAAGAGAAAATGAGAAGGGATTAAAGATATAATACCCAAGCACACAACAATGCAAATTTAGTATGCAAAAGAGTAGTGTAAAAGATTTAAACATGTGATTTCTTGCATTCCCAATGGCGAAGACCAAATTTATAGGTCCATACAAGGCGCTGCTTTCTTCTATTCGTCATGCAATAAGATTAGAATAAATCAAATTCAAAGTATTCTGCTAACCTATGTAGCACTGATACGGATATGTACACCGACACTGGAAATTGAGATTTATAAAAAGTATAGAATCCATACACACAGAAAAAATATATAAATATTAAAAATATAGAGATAAATTTATAAATAAATAAATATAAAAAATATATTACAATTTATTATTTTTATATGAATTAAATAAAAATAACATATAATCAAATATATTGAACAATACCTAAGTATGGCATAGATTTTAGGTTTTCTAAAAGAAATATATATATTTTTTAATTTAAATAAATATATTTCTTATTTTTTAAAAATTACATGACATTTCTTGTGTGATTCCGATGAGTGTCCGTCTCGGAAAGGCAAGTGTCCGTGCTTCCTAGCTGCTAACAGAGGCCACTAGTTTACGGCAACTCTTTAACATTTGAGCTAAACCCAGCAGCCAAGAAATGATCAATTATCATATCTAGTGCATAACTAAGCCATATTTACCTATGGTGCCAAAATCCCCCCAACAAAGAAAAACTTTATAAAAAAATGAAAAGCACAAGTTGGGATCTCAATCGCGAAGTTAAAATTCAAACCCAATTTCACCTTAATCACAAGCGAATAAACTCATCACAGTTTACTTTCCAATAAAAAAAGTCGGTTTTTTTTTCAGTAATCAAATTATTGGCGTTAACTCGAAAAAAGAGAGAGTACCGTTCTTGACCGGCAGTGTCCCAAATCTGAGCCTCAACGGTTTTGTGATCGATAATTATGGTTTTATTCTCGAACTCGACTCCGATCGTTGCTTTAGAATCTAAACTGAACTTGTTTCTGGCGAATCGAGCCAATAGCTGAGATTTCCGCACCGTTGAGTCACCGATCAGTACAACTTTGAACATGTAGTCAATCTTCTTATTGGAATTACTTGCAAATTCGACATTTCTATCTTTCTTATCGATTTCAAGTGTAAAAACTTACAAATTCATTTAAAAAAAAAAATTTCAAAACCTGATTTGAAGACTTTCAACATCAGTAAATATTGAAGAAAGGCTTTTCCCTAAATATTAAGAAAGACCAAAAGCAAAGTAGTAGGTGAAGGGAAATGATGCGAAATAATTTGGGTTTTGACTTGAGTCATTTGTTTTCGACGTTTAATCCTTCAACGATTTTTGGCTCGTTTACTTACCTAAATACTTTGTTTTTGTCCATCGGGCAAATTTCGTAAAAAAAAAATCCATAACTTTCAATTTTCTACTAAAATAATTATATTTTTTATTTTTTAACAATTAAATATATATATTTTTTATTTCATATAAAATATAATCTCAAAAAAATTTAATTTAGTTTAACAGTAACGTGTCATTTCAAATCTAATTTTTTTAATTTGACACTACTAACATATATTAATTATATATATTATTAATTTTTAAAAATTAATATGACATTTTTTAAAATAGTATAACAGCAGTTAAAAAAATTGTATAAATTTACATAAAATTAGATATCAAAGAGCTTTAAGTTTATATAAATATAAAATATATTTGCTTAAAATTAGTTGAATGTTGACTAGATCTACATAAATATAACTAGATCAATATATATGTACTTTTAAAATGGGAGTCGTCTATATTACTGAATAAAAAAAATAGATTTGGAATGTCACGTTACTGTTAAACTAAACTAAATTTCTTCTAAGACTACATTTGATATAAAATTGAAAATATATGTATTTAATTGTTAAAAAATAGAAAATATAATTATTTTGATATAAAAGTGAAAGTTTAGGATTTTTTATCCAAATTGCCCTTGTCCATCTGATCTCTGTTTGATTTATAAAAATGTGCATAGAGCCTCCTAATACTGATGTGATAAATTTTTTTGTCTCTCTTGACTCTGTTTAATTCATAAAATGTGTATAGAGTTCTTTAATCCTAATGTGAGAATAAAAAGTATTTAACTTTGTTAATTGTGTCATATCAATTGTCATGTCAATAACAAATGGTTATATATTCGATTTTACAAATTGAACAAGTGGTAAAATGAACTAAAAATTGTTGTAAAAAGATAAATAGTTAAAACGAATATTTTTAAAAAACTGGATATGACTTAAGTTTTTAAAATTTGAATTTGATAAAAAATGAAAAAGAAAAAAAAAACTTTTTAGATAGACTAATAAATATATTAGATTAATTCAATTATAAAAATAAAATATTTAAATATATATTATTTTATAATTAAATTAGTTTAGAAAACACTTCTAAAAAAAGGAAAAATGGTCAGCTTTTTGAGAGAAAAAACTAAAAGTGATGTTTTGGATGTGATAGAAAAAGGCAAGGAATCCAACAGAAGAGAGGGTGGAAAAAGAAAGAAAAGACTAACGACTTTTATTTTGGTTACGTGGACAAACTTGAACTGTCTTCAAATTCATTGGAGTTATATAAAATTAGTATCGCACTCCTGGATTGCGTCACATATTTTGTGAAATATATTTTATTATTTTTTAATGAATAAAAAATAGAATTTCAACCAAAAATTAAAATAATTAAATTAGTTAATAAATAGAATATTTAATGAGAGAAATTATTAGATATGTAATAAATAAAAATTAGTTAATTGAAAAAAGAAAATTATTTTATACATTAGATTGAAAATGATAAAATTTTAATAAGTTAATCAATGAATCTGATTTATATTAATTTTCGACATGAAAAAATATTAGTATCTAATTTATTTACAATTACTTTTTAAATTTGATTAATATTTTTAACATAATTTGAAATTTTAATTTCAATTAGGTAGAAATATTATAATTCTAGCTTTAATAAAATATTTATAAGAATTATGCATGAAAATTAGTTTAAATTATAAATATTTTTCACATGAGAAAGAAAAATTTTAAAAATAAAATTTGAATTATATAAAGAAGAAAAATTTGAAGAATAAAATTTAATTAAAGTTCAGAAAAAATTCAATAAAAAATTATATGAATTAGATATGAAAATTAGTTTAAATTTTAGATATTTTTGATATGAGAAAGAAAAATTTAAAGAACAAATTTAATCAAAGTTGAAAAAAAATAAATAATTTTTTTTACATGATGATAAAGGTAAAAATGTCTCTAAAAGTGTAAATTGTATGATGATAAAAATAAAAATGTCACTAAAAATGTACAACTAGAAATAAGCTTAAGCAACGTACAAGTCAGAGGTAATAATAAACTTCTTCAATCCATCGACATGAAAAAATATCTATTTTTAATTTATTTTAAAATTAATCTGTAAATATAAATTTTTTTTAACATAATTCAAAATCTAATAATAATAATAATATTAATATTAAGAAGTTATTTCTTTACTTAATATTAGATAACCGAACAAAAATAAAATTAGCATTTGAATAGTTTTTTTATTAAAAACCAGTCCAACCCAATAAACTTATTTAAGATGAATTAATTAAATATTGGTTTGAGGCAGATAATATATTACTAAATTAATTAATTGATATTGATTCATTATAAATCTTCAATAGCTCAACATTTTTCGTGAAAAAACTATAAATAGTTTTATTTATAATATTTATTATTAATAATTTTGGAATATACCTTTTTTATGAAAAAAAAATATTTTTAAGCATTTTTTTTTTACATTTTAGTTTTTTAATTTAAATTTTTTAGCTTTTTTCTTTTATTCTTGACCTATTTTATTATATTATCTCTTTTTATATAATTGTACTAATTACAATAGATGGAGTAAAAAATATATTGACCTGAATTAAAAAGAAAAAATAGATTAAATTTATGAAAAAAACTATTATGATTTATATTAATTTTCGATATAAAAAAAATATTCATGTCTAATTTATTTAAAATTAATTTTTTAACATATTTCATATTTTGAAAATTTAATTCCAATTAAGCAGGATGATTAGAAATATTCAAATTCTTAAATTTAATTTAATATAAATTAAATGAATATCAATTAAAAAAGAATTTAATTATTACATTAATATTATTAAATTAATTAAATATAATATTAATATTAAATAAATATATTGAAAATTAATGTATAATAGTAATTAAATAATAAAAATAACTATATAATATTAATTAAATAAATATATAGAAATATAATTAAATAAATTGTCCAACTTACTGTACAGGCCCAAGGTTCTTCCACTGTGCAAGTCCAATATAAGCTCAAGCCCATCAATCCGTTTGTCTTTTTTTTTTTCCACTCTGAACAATACAAAACGACATCATTCCGCTTGGAATGACGTCGTTTTGTAGCCAGGTTGGCAAAAAAAAATTAGCCGAAACGGCGCATTTTACTCCATAAACAAAACTATGCCGTTTTGTTGCTAGATGTTGAAAAAAAATAGGATCAGGATCAAAATTAGAAAAATACTATAATAGCTACAATGCCTTCCAGAAACTATTTATTATATAGATAGATTAATGCACTAACAAAATTTTTTTAGAAAAATATTATTTATCCCAATTATTTTTTAACTAATTTATGCTCAATATGCATAATAATATTTGTACATTATCAATCTACCTATTTAAGTTATTCAATTTATATTAAAATACAAATATTGTTGGGACAATCAGATACAAAATAAACTAGAACAATTAGCATTAGTATTTTTTTTTAATATTCACTTTATAAGTGATGCACATTATCAAATTTAATTTATTAAATAGGATAATAAGTTTTATAAATTAAAATTTTGATAATATAAAGTAACAATAAAATAAATATATAAAAAAATACAAATAAAAGAATATATACCATACTTTATTAATAAAATATTAACATATCATGTTCAATCCAAATCATAACAATAATTCATCGGTGATCCAATGAAAAAAAAATGTATATATAAATTTTTAATCTTTTCAGCTACATGATATTATTATTGGAAGCATATTTACTTGCAATATCTCATAGCGAAAAATGTTATATGATTCTACAATCTATATTACATAAAAAAAATAAAAAAAAGAAGCTAGTTATCCTTTTCAACCTTCTCCTAGATGGAATTTGTACAGAAAGAAATTCAAGCAGAAGAATTTGGATGTATTTTCTGTAAACTTGAGCATGTGCATCTCGATCTAGTATCCGAAAGGGTCTGCAAGAAAAGCAAGAAATTTAGGTTGAAAAAAGGTAAAAATACAGTTGAAAGTTAATATGTTTCTTGATTCATGATCAGCATTTTATATTACCTCGACTTGTTTCTGTAGATCTTTAATGTTCTCAACTGCCAAATCTAACATATCTGCGGTGTTCGTTTGCTGTCAACAACAAAGACATTAGAAAATAACGTGAATCACGAACTGAAACTGAGAAGTTAATTAATCTATACCCTGAATTCTGAACTACCTTGTCAAGGTTTGGGAAAAGATCTTGCAGTTTTCTCATTCTTTCGCTAATCCGTGTTCTTCTTACCTGCAATATACGAAAGTGGTCTGTTAATTGGTTTCTCCATGCAACAAATTGAAGATCTCAGCAGGTTGAGTAGACAAAATTAATTTAGGCATACCCTCTCTGCAATGCTTCGTGGGTGAGTAGCGCAGCCCCTTTTGGCTCGAATCTTACAAGGAGAACCTTGAAATTGCAGAAACTTTTCTATTCTAGCTATCTCCGAGGCTGTCTTAGGCAGGCTAAGGTGGTGTGCCAAAGCAGTCCCGCGGTTCCCAGAAATTCCATTCTGATACGAAATCATACATTATTAGTATATTGTGCACAAAGCTTAGCAGAATGAACAGAAGCTAATACACATACTCTACGCATTCTACCTGATTTCCAAGTTCCTTCAAGCCAGAAAAGACATTCCCAGTATTATCGCTTAATCTTTTACTATTATCCCAGGAGTCAAAGTTCATGTACTGTCTCTTGCCAATGTTGGATCCAGAACTATTTGAACTGGGATTTTCTTCTCCAGTTTCATCTATCTGAGGCAAAAGCCTTCGCCCTGAGGAGAAGTTTACATGATTGTTTAACCTGCCAGTTGATGGACTAGATTCTGTATTCAAGCCATTGGAAACTCGAAAACCACCAATGTCTTTCGTTATAGTGAAGCCTGTCAACCATAGGAAATTATTCATCAATGAATCAGTTTTCTTGCAGCATGGAACAAGACAACACTAAATATTTCTAGGCATAAAAAAATAGGATTTTAATTATAAACCTAGAAATACTTTATTTCTTTCGAATTAAGATTTCAGAACTGTTTAAACATATGCTTAGGAACAGCATGGCAAATTCAATGAGAAAAGAAGAAAAAGAGGTAAGTCCAAAAAGTCAACTTTATTGAAAGGGAAAATTTTTTTTTAAAAAGATACCTTCAACTTTCAGGGAGAAAAAAGTCCAAAGAAAGATCATTGGTGCTTCCATACCATCCAGGAATAAGAATTCAACATGTTTGATTGCAGAGAAAGTAAAAGAAATCTAAAAAGCACTTTCCTTCCATTATTCTCAACACATTTTTTTTAATAATAAATATTTGCAACTTGGCATATCAAATAAGACCCTATCTGCAAGTCTTATTGCCAACTTTCTTGGAAAACAAACAAATGAACTAAATTATAATAGAGCCATAAATCAATTAAATACATTATATATGTTTCATATATAATTAAATTTAAGTAGGAGCAAGAATCAAATAACAAATACCATTTTCAACGCCTTGGTTGGAGAAAAATCCAGCTGGAGAGCTGTTTTGCCTAACAAGATTGAATTCATTCACAGGATTCATCTTTGTTTCCTGCATAGAGTTCATTAAAGTACCAACATCCATAGAATTGCTAACATTCATTGAATTTCCATAATTAGCCATCGTATTATTGGCTGGTAAACTCTGATAAACCATATGTGAATCCTCAATTTCTTGCTTCATTACTACTGCTCTCTCTCCATATTCTTGCAAATTATGAGAATTCGAATCACCTGAGCTATTAGATGGCAATATAAATCTTGCCAACATGGAATCCATCTCAGGGCTAGAAGATTTGAAAGAGCGAAAATCTTCACATTCACCGCCACTATGGTCACTAATGCCATTAACAAGAGTCTCAAGAAATGAGCTTGGCGCAGAACGGTAACTCGTTAGGCCTGAATAGTGCTGCCGTTGTGCTTGATGATAATGAAGGTGATTCAATTCCATGAATTCTTGATTCTTTCTAAATTCTCCATCTTGGTGTTTGAAACTAGAACTATATAAAAGACTCATGTCTTCTTTCCAAGGATTCCTGAAAAACATAAACAACAGCATACATCAGTGAATCTCCTATTGATTTTCTTTTTCTTTCTAGTCTTAAATTGTCAATAGTTAAATGAGATTAATACCTGATCAGCAGGTATATGTAAAATTCCAAATTATGAACTTCAAAGTTGCTTGCTTGTTCTTCAATAATATAAAATAGTCAAGAAAGATAAGCTTTTTCTTCAAAGTAAATCCAGACCCACCAAAAGGCTGCAAAAGAACGTAACAGAATTATTGCATTTCAGTGAGGACAAAATTCAAACACATTGCATTTACACTGAACACTATTCTTGGTCAAGCCTTGGACAGTTAAACATATATAACCATTAAAGCCCAAAATTAGCTTAAGACATGTAAATATGAATGCCTTGAAATTGCTGCTAATGATGTACAAAAAAGAAAACGGCTTTTCTTGTACTCTAATATATATAAACTATCAAAACAATTAGTGCCCTCTCAACATTTGAATCAGCAAATTGAAGAAAAAATCCAAAACAATCAGTACTATATATAGTTTTAACTCAAATATATAAACTATCAAAAAGCACCTTGGCTTTTCTGGTTTCAGCTTTTAATTTTATCACTCCTTTTTCTCTCTAGAAAAAGGGGGAAAAAAACTCTGAAATCAAGAACAAACCAGAAAGAAAAAGAAGGAAAGAGGAGGTAGAGGAACTGAACAATCTTGTTCTTGTCTCTTCACCTGTGTTCGTTTATGTACAAGTCTGGTTACATAAATACACCCTAGAATGGATATATTTACAAATGGATGCCATTGATGGCGTAATGCGGTTCATGAGATAATGAGGTGTAAGCCAGGATGTAGGTAGCTCGACTAAAGAAATCCTAAATTGTGCCATTGAATAAAATGTGAATTAAACAATATCATAGAAATTGGATCAAAAATTGAATTGTGAGATACTACATTTATATTCAATTTTTTTAAAATTATTTAAATTATATGAATTTTAATTTTTAAAACAAATATAGTTTCGGCAATACAGAATCAATTTGAGAATCTAGCTGACACTTATATGGATTGACTGAATTGATTGACTAGTGATGATGCAAATTAATTGGTACTGAATGGATTAAATATATACAATTATAATTTAATAATTAGGTTAGCGTTTCAGCTATTTAATCCGATTATTTAATTTAGTTAGCTTATTTAATTCACATCAATATCAAATATTCTATTTAGTTAATCCACATCAGCATCAGTTAGGTTTAGAGGTTGGTTTTGTATTACCAAAGCTATACTTATTTTAAAAGTGAAAGTTCATATTATTTAAATAGAATTTTTTTAAAAAAATGGATATAATTGTAAAATTAAAAGTTCATAACTTTTTTTTTAATTTTTCCAATTGAATTTAACGATTTTTTTTTTTCATTTCTTATATAATTAAGTGTTTATCGGATATTCGAATATCATAACTAATTTTATATGATATATATTTATATATATGGTTCTAATAATTAAAGAAGACAAATTATTATTATTAGTAGTAGTATTAAGCGACCAATGTTTTTAAGAAATTGATCAATATGGGTCAAATTTGGAGCTTTTGGATTAGAAAATAAGTTGATTATGGTAGATGATGTATTTGTTAATTACTGGTTAATGAAGTTGTTTTAGATATTCTTAATTAGCAAATTAATTAGGATCACTGAAATTTGTTGCTTTAGAGATATCCGATAAAATTGGAACGATACAAGATGACTCAAACTTTTGTTAATAAAATTATAGATTAATATTGTGTCTAATGGGTGAGATAGAGGGAGAAATATATACAAAACGTGGCGTATTGATCGCTCTCTGGGATAAATATATTCTTTATTTTTTTCCTACTATAATTATTAATATAAAGACTGATTCTTTGCTTCAAAACGACCGACTAAAACAACGTCTGGTATTTTTATGGGTTTTTCCACAGAGTTTATGTTTAATTATCACCGAAATTAATGTTTTTAGCTTAATTATTAATTATATTTAATTAGGGAGTACAAGTTTGAGGCTGAAGATTTAGTGAAGAAAGGAAATAAAGACAGAAAATAAACCTTGTAAGTCAAGAACGACATGCATTAATCAATGAATGAAAAACGTTTGACCAAAAACAAAAATTGAGGTGATGTCTGCTGCTTCTTCACATTCACGCATAGGGGTTTAACAATTTGCAAACCTTGATTAAAAGAGTGTTTGAAATTAATGTTAAGTGTTCTAAAAGTATGTTTTAAATTTTTTTTAATTTAATTGACTTATTTTTTTAATTTTTTATAAACTGTTTTTTCCAAACCTGCTTTCTGTTTCTATTAAAAGTCAAAATCAGTTTTCAAAACTATAAAAAATAAAAAATACAATTTTTTTTGGAAAATGTACTACTCAATTCTAAATAGACCATGCATAGAAGAAGCTAGAGGTCCAAGCCCCCCAATATTAAAAAAAAAAATTATTTAGTTTTCTACAATTATGGTTTAAATTTATAATTTAACTTATTTATTGTTTTTTTTATAGCTTTCAACTCAGTTATGGTATAATAATAGTTTAACTTGTTTTACTCAGCTGGTTCATAATAAGTTAATCTTTGCCTCGTACACTAACGGTGGAAAAGTTATATTTAAGGTAAAAATAATACAGAAAAAGTGAAAAAAATTATACATATAATTTTACGAGATTAAATTTAACAATGAAATAAATATAAATATTATTTACATATAGAGCTCTATCCTGGCTTATTGCTAATTTCTCTAAAATAATAACAGTAAGTTTATTTTTTTATAAGCCATAATATATTTTATTAAAAAGGAAAAAAACCCATCAAGAGTGAGAAGCTGAAGATAATGAAAAAAAATCTCACTTAGAATGAATACATCAAAGATGAGAGGGACATGAATAAGCCTTATGTCATGGCGAAAGAAAACAGAAAGAATTAGCATTGAGATGAGTGTGTAATTATAACCAAGCAATAAAAGGATCTATCCTTGTAACTCTTTGTTTAGCTAAAGAATCAGTCATACAATTATTTTCTCTCCTTGTATGCAAAAAGAGGATCGACCATAACCTTCGCTTGAGAGTTTCAATGAGACAACTCTTTGTGCAGAGACCACAATTTAGAGTTATCCTCCTTAGATATCCAAGCTATCGCATTTGTTGAAACGAATTCAAAAATAATGCATGGAAAGATAGAAAAGACATGTTCTATACAGATATGCACAACATATCGAATAGCGACCACTTTAGCAGCATTGGAATCGATGACGCCACACGGTAAAGAAAATAAGCATATGACTTTACTTGTAGAGTCTCAGAGAATACCTCCTACACCTGTTGGTCCTAGTTTACTGAGGGACGACCCATCAATATTCCATTTGACAAAATTTGAAGGGGGAGTAATTCACCCAGATATGGGTGGTCGAATTTTTGCACGAGATCTATGTAGTTTAATAACATCAATGCATAGAAAAAGATCTTAGTTTTGTAGAATACCTTCATTACAAATGGCTCGGACTCATGCTTCAGATCTATATCCAATGACAAAAAAAAAACAATTTCCGATTTTAGGGCTCTTCCATTGAAAACAACTTCATTACGTTCCTATTATATAGACCAGATAATAGCATGAAAAATGGACCATATATTTTTTTTGGAAAGAACTCATGACTAGAAACTCTCACTGATGGAAAAGCTCATACAAGGAACTCAGAATTACGAAGAGATATCCCACCAAGCACATAATCTATACCATAAGACACGGACTTGTAGATATAGAACCAATAGATTATCCACTGTTTCTACACAGGTGTTACAGAGAGGGCAGAGACTATTATTGACAGGAATAATACCTTTTGCGCTCAAAATATCTCTATTATTCAATCTTTTAAGAATTGTTAGCTAGAAAAAAATTTCAACCATAAGGGAACTAAAGATCTCCAAATGTTGGCCATATAAGGGATAGAGGGCGGAGGAGTGCTATGAGATAATGCATTGATTGCAAATTTGATTGAGTAGTTACCATTAGGCTTGTGTGACCAGATGACTCTATCACTTATGTAAGGTGATATATGGTATTCCAAAACCAGATTAAGCAAAAGGTTACTTTGTTGCAATTTCCAAGGCCGAAGATGTCTACTCTACCAGAAAATCCATTCCCATTTGAGGCAATCCCAGACACCCATGTTTTTTATAAGAGCATTTTGGTCAAGGAAATATTATATAGTCGGGGAAAGCATACCGAGAGGGGGTTCTTCAAAGACCCATCTATCTAGCCAGAATTTGCATATTTCCCTATTCCATGCTAGGATTTTGATACCACTATTGAATGGAGGGAGAGATTGTACATTCCATATCTATTTCCACACAAAGGAGCAGTGACTAATGGATACTGCTGAAGAAAGATTAAAACCAGGGTTAATGTTATATTTTTCTGTTATAACTTGAGCCCGAAGATTGTCTTCTCCACTTTCTTTCCTAAAGCGCCAAAGCCATTTAAATAATAAGGCCTTATTCTTATCCATCAATGACCCAACTCCTAAGCCTCCCAGTTTTATAGGCATTTGGAAGACATGCTAACGGATTTTGTACATTTTCCTTTTATCTAGAGAGCCTCTCCAAAGGAAATTTCTAAAAAGAAAATTGATTTGTGAAGCCACTGATTTAGGCAATTTGAAAATAGATAAGTAGTAGAAAGGAAGATTATTCAAAGAGACCTTAATTAAGGTTAATCTATCACCAAAAGATAAAAATTTCGACTTCTAAGAGACTAGCGTCTTCTTAATTTTCAAAATCATTAGTTCCCAAACCTACTCGCGCTTAGGATTTACCCCAATCTGTATACCAAGATATGAGAAAGGAAGAGACATACATTTGCACCGAAGGATATTACTAGTTTCTTTTATCCAAAGATCAGACACATTGAATCCTATGATATCACTCTTTTCAAAGTTGATGTGTAATCCAAACATTAAAAAGAAACATTTTAGTAACCACTTCACATTGACCAAATCATCCAAGTTTGCATTGCAAAATAGAAGAGTGTCATTAGCATATTATAAATGAGAAATTTTTTGAGATTGTGGTAAGAAAGGAATTCTAGAGAAGATTCCAACTAAGGTAACTTTGTTCAACATCACTGAGAGACCCTTCACCGCCATAACAAAAAGGAGAGGAGAAGGTCTCATTAGCGTAAACCTTTTTGCAACATGATTTTCTTAGAGGGACTACCATTTACAAGAAAAGAGACTTTAGCTGTAACACCTCCTTACCCCATTCTGTAATAATAAGGTAAGTGAGTATTACATGTATAACTATTTTAATTCTTCAATTAAAAGAGAACACTGGAATAATTTTTTTTTTTTACTAAAATATTTATTTAAAATATACATATATTCAACATAAAAGTTTACACACTCCAAAATTCCTTAATTTATATATATGGCTATTTAACTTAGATTTATATTCATATTAAATTCACTATGATAGTATTACATACCCCAAAATATTTATACTACATGAACTAAGTTTTTGATAATATTATACAAAGCTTTACTCAAATATACCAAAATAAATTTGAGGCTTTAGCTGCTACTGAATAGATTCCCGCTTTCTTCTGACAGCTAATTTATCTTTTCCAAAATGTCAGTATCTGCGCGGGGAAAAAACACCATCGCTAAGCTACTAGCTTAGTGGTGCTTCATATAATAAAAATCATACATACATTCCATATATAAATTTTATACATGCCACAACATAATACAAATCTCACGAATAATAATTCACTTATATTCACAAATTAAATATGACATGTAATTTAACTTGTAAAAATGCGATCTTTTTTTTTTTATTATCTTTATTTATACCATTTTATTTTTTTTATTTTTAGTCAAGCCCCTAACACCTGTGTTTGAACTTATTAGTAGGAATATAGGGATTTGCCATTCCCTTTCTTTTTATAATATTGTCATTCCTGACACTTAATTTGTTGCAATTACCGGCTTTTTTTTTTTTTTACATTGCCATTGCCGGCTTTTATTATTTTTATAGCGCGCGTTTCTTTTTCCCTTTATTGGCATGCCAACCTATTCTCTATTATAGTTCAAGCCTAGGTGTGTTCGGGCTTCAACATAATTATTACCATTACCGAATCATTGACATTGTTTGTACACTTATGAATATGGAATG